>QAOA01001066.1:2417726-2548404 GCA_003255065.1 Cercis canadensis
TATATATATATATAGATATATATATTTCGGCTCAATTTGAATGGTATTATAAATTAAGAGAGTAAATTATAAAGTCACATTAAAAAAAAAAAGAGAGAGAGTAAACACTACAAGAAAAATGTCATTTTCTCACGGACAACGAATCTGTGAGAATTTCTCATGGCAAATACGAGATTTTGTCACAGACATTGGAAATGTGAGATTTTCTCACAGAATTTCTTACGAAAATTTCTTCTGTGAGAAATATCTAGGAGAAATTTGGGAGAAAATCTGAGAGAGTTTGGTAGAAATGTGGCGCAAAAGCTTTCTCATGGACACATTCCATGAGAAAATCCATGACAAAATTTGAAGCAAATTTCTTACGGACCACTATTCGTGAGAAAATTGAACGAATCATTTTATGAAGGATGTTTCTCACGGATTTTGCCTGTGAGAATAAAAACGCACCGTTTCACTAAACACATCCACGGATTGGAATTTTGGTGGGATTTTCTCACCCACTTTGTCTGTGAGAAATATGCAAATGAATTCCCTACCCGAGACTATTCTTCCTCATTTCAAAGTTACAAAAAAACACTCCCCTTGGTGATTTCTCTCCAGCAACAAATGTGGGTAGCGATTTCAGTGAGTTATGGACATTTTCCGGTGTGTGTGGATAGTCTACTTCCTCCTTTTGAAGCTTTGGAGTTGAGGTAGGCTATTTTTTCTCCTATTTTCTCTTAGAATTTCTCTTGTATTTTCTTTCTCAATGATGAACGAAATGAGTTTTTTTTTTGTTTTTTTGTTTTATATACTTGTGGACTAGTTTATGTGTAGATTGATTGTAGATAGGTATTTGATGGATTATAAACTTGATTAATGGTTTGATTTATGAGTTTTCCTTTGATGTTGAATCCGATTTTTCAATGTTAAAATTTGAGTAGTTGTGGACTTTTTTTGTTGAAATTGGTTGAAGGCTTTTGATTTTATGATATATGTAGAGGGTTTGTATATTTTTTTATTATTTTTTTGAATTAGTATGGATAAATTTTAATTTTGTGGGGTTTAGAGAGTAATTTATTAAATTAAATTATGTGTGAAATTGTTGAGATTTTGAAAACTCTATTTGGGGCTATTGTTGTATATAAATTATTTGTATAATTTTAACATTGTATGATATATGGATTGTGAGCATTTGATATACTGAAAACTTGTGAAATAAATGTATTTTAGAGTTATCTATGATAAGTTAGCTAGTTAGATTAACTTAGAAACCCATCTGAAGATTAACTCTCGGATAGTCCCGAATTTAGGATTGATCTTGAAGTACTTGTTCCACTAATAGGATGGTAGAGCTTTGTGAGCAAGTATGTCAATTAAATTTTGGAGCACCTCTATTTTGTTTCTCTGGGTACATATTTATGCTGGTTGAGTAGCATAATCCGTGTACTTGGAGAGCCATGGAGAGGTACTGCCGTAATATTGTTGACCTATTTGGTCTGTACAAGTTGGGTTGCCCGATTTGCATGGGTGGTTCGAAAGCATTTTATTTGAAGCATGGTCGTACAATATGTTATTTCAATTACCATCGACAATTCTTGCCCTAGGATCATCCTTTCTGTTGTAATAAAAATAACTTTTTGAAGAAAGTGGAGGAGAAGGGCATATCACCTAGGCACTACTTTGGAGATGAAATTTTCATGCAAGTGTTGAGAGTACCTAGAGTAACAGAAAGTAGAGGTGTTGTCTCTACTAGTTATGGTGAAACGAACAACCGGACTAAGCGTAGTATTTTTTAGGACTTACATATTGGCATGATTTGTTAATTCTTCACAACATTGATGTGATGTATACAAAGAACAATGTCTTTGGAAATGTCTTCAATATGGTCATGGATGTTAAAGGTAAGAGTAAGGACAATGTGAAAGTGAGACTAGATATGACAAAGTTATGTGAACATCCCAGTTTGGAGTTGCGAGACTTGAGCAATGTAAAGTTTGCGAAACTCAAGGCATTGTATACACTTAGTATTGACTAGAAAAGAGCCGTGTGTGAGTGGATAAAGATTCTGAAGCTCCTTGATGGATATGCATCTAACTTAGGGAATTGTGTCCATACTAATCTATGGACTTTGACCCACATGAAATGTCATGACTACCATGCGTTTATGGAGAGACTCCTACCAATTGTTTTTAGTGGCTTGCCTACTCCTATTTGGGAATCTCTTATTGAGTTGAGCCAATTTTTCCTATATTGTTGCTCTCCTACTCTGCCAAAGATGACTTGCAGATAATGGAGCAGAATATTCCCATCATCTTGTGCAAACTTGAGAAGATTTTTCCCCTTGCTTTCTTTGATGTAATGGAGCATTTACCAGTTCATTTAGTTGAAAAAACAATAAAGGGTGGACCTATCCAATATAGGTGGATGTATCATTTCGAAAGGTTCCTTCATACTTTAAAGCGAAAAATTAAAAACAAAACTCGCGTGAAAGGTTCAATTTGCGAAGCATACATCCTTGAGGAGACTTCAACTTTTTGTTTATACAACTTTGAGTCTCATGACCATTCAAGGACCAGAAGGGTGCTTCACAATGATAATGGTGGGGAAATTTATGCTCGGCAACCTATTTCTGTCTTCAACTATCCTGCTTTCCTCCATGGAAACTCGCGACGACGATATCTCAATGATTTAGAACTAGCAGCTGCAATAGTGTATGTGTTGCTCAATTGCCTCGAGGTTAAACCTTACTTGAGGTAAGTTCCAACTTAATATCTTGGTTTTTTCTAATGCTTAAATATGATCAAACTTATGTGTTAACTAATTATATGTTTATGTTGCAGCATGTACATACAAGGATTAACTTCAATGTACGGGAGTTTCCCAAATGATCAAATGTATAAGCACATCTTCACTGGATTTCCTCAATGGTTTAAACATTTTGTATGTAACTCTAACTATTTTCAATATTTAATTGTATTTAACAAGCTTTAGTATATCATTAACATCTTATTAATTATATATAGGTACAAAACCCTCAAAATGATATTGTTGATGAGCTTTTAATATCTTTAGCTTGGGGTCCCTTAAGAAAGGTTAAGACATGAGACTGAGTAAATATCAACGATTATAAATTTCATACAGCTGCTTGGTCCCATGGTAAAAAAACAAATAACAATGGATTTCCTCAATGGTTTAAACATTTTGTATGTAACTCTAACTATTTTCAATATTTAATTGTATTCAACAAGCTTTAGTATATCACTAACATCTTATTAATTATATAAAGGTACAAAACCCTCAAAAATGATATTGTCGATGAGCTTTTAATATCTTTAGCTTGGGGTCCCTTAAGAAAGGTTAAGACATGGGACTGAGTAAATATCAACGATTATAAATTTCATACAGCTGCTTGGTCCCATGGTAAAAAAACAAATAACAATGGAGTTTGTTTGAAGAGATCTGGTTATGGCAAAGATGAATCCTCCTATTATGGGATACTACAAGAAATCTTTGAGATTGCATATACCGGTTCACCTTGTTATCGATTGGTACTATTTAATTGCAAATTATATGATCCTTTACCTCGGGGGATAGAGGTATCTGAAATATAGATTTGTAGAGGTAAACTCAAACAAAACATATAAGAGGGATTACTCATTTATCTTAGCTCAACAAATAGAGCAAATTTATTTCTCTCCTTATCCACGCACAACTCTTAATAAGCGGGGATGTTTACATGTCATTAAAACCAAGGCCATACACACAATTGATGCCCTAGTTGATCCTTACCAAGACGAACCACATCGCTCACTAGCATTAATTGTTGATGATGATCGGACACAAACATATTTGATAGATATCACTTTAACTGTTACATAAGAAGTTGTTACTAGAGCGAATCTAGTCATTGTCATTGATGTAGATTATGAGATATGAGAAGGTGGTGAGGAAGAGGAAGAAGATGAATATCATAGTCGTGATGACAAAACCAAGGAAAATCCCCTAGTGATTATGTACTATAAAGCGATTGATGTTACACAGGTCCTACTCATTTTTTATCAGTGCTTATTTATTGTTAATTACATAGCTACATTTCCTTCTATGTTGCCTTTTTAGATATTTTATGTTTTTTGTCAACTAACGTGTTGCATTTTTGTGTTATAGAACTCATGTTCATATTACTGCTCTTGGCGTTGCATTTTCTGTCTGGCCTTCATTTCTCACGGATTTGAAACTTTAGCAGAGCCTAAAGATATATAAACATTCTTTTTGTATATGTTTTTTTTTTTTTTTAACATTATCCTTCTATATAG
The DNA here is from genome assembly GCA_003255065.1 of Cercis canadensis. Taxonomy (NCBI): domain Eukaryota; kingdom Viridiplantae; phylum Streptophyta; class Magnoliopsida; order Fabales; family Fabaceae; genus Cercis; species Cercis canadensis. The sequence continues at coordinate 2,422,022 of QAOA01001066.1, forward strand.
ATTCTTTTGTATAAATTCTTTAATTTGTATAAAATTTAATGTTGAAAACTGTCCTTTGCTGTTGTTACTGTTGATCTGCTTGTGCTGTTGCTAGAGGCTGGTACTCATGAGTGCAAGGTCTACCACCACGTTATATACTGTCTACCCAGGATCTCTTTGGACAATGTGGGACTTCTACGGGGCTTACTAGTGGCGCCACCAAGGGTTGCTCCTAGCAGAGAGGCCAGCACCGCAGCGCTGCATCACACATGAAGCCGTGCCAATATCAGAAAACTTTTATACCTTTTCTTTTCCTGAAAAGCTCCGTGTTGAAAATTATCCATACAATCATTGAGGGTTGTCAAGAAACTATATGCTACAGCTATGAAATGTAGTAGAAAAAAGTTTGTGAAAATATAATTACTCGTCCATATATACTATTCTAGTCCTCTGTATAAGTGTTTGAGAATAGCTAAGATGACAGTCCCCAAACATCAGAACCAGGGAATTGTTTGCTAACAGCATAAGCAGTTCTGGGTGTGTCCATGTCTTCTGGTCTCTCCCAGCAATTGTGATCACATTGTGGATCACCAACTTGTGCGAAAAGGAACCCGGGGATGCTTCTGGCCTTGAGGAAATAATCTATTACCCCAACGGATAGTATCTAGTGTATGATGAAGGTCTGGACCCATGAATTTTCCAAACTCTATTGCACTCCGAGCCAGCATGCTTCTTGTAAATGCCATGGGAAAGTTGAATTTGACATTGTCACCCTCGTAGTACCCACCAACCAAATCAACCTATGAATGAATGGTTGGGTGGGTAGAATCTTCTTAATTACATCATATCAAAATGATGGAAAGTTTTGGGTGTAGCTAGTGTTGGAAGAAGAATTAGAATTAAGGTATATCAATATTACCTTTCAATTTTTTCTTTTAAAAAAAACTTTGCTTATAAAAAACATCAATTACGTTTTAGTTAAATATGGGCTAGACAATTAGTACAATTCATCCTTATTTTCTAATTCATAGATCTCTCTCTATCCACATCAATAGAATTTTAGCGTAATCTCCATCTCGATAATAATTTACCCTTTGTATATTTCTTCTACTTTCAGAGCTTTTTTTTTTTTTTTTCCTGTTTTTTTTTTTTTTCGGTTTCATTAAATGGGTAAACAAGAATGGAACCCTATAGACCCACCAAAGCAGCATTGGACCATATTCAATACATTTCTCTAACTTTTTAATATTTTGTTTCGTGAGTTCTTTGATGGAGCTCAGAGCTGCCATGCTTCCCAAATAGAATTAAACAAATGAGACGCAAAGGATCGATGATGTGGTAAAAAGTCGACGCATAGGAAACTTTTTCATTTATAAAATTTAATGTAACCTGCAATTAATTCTCATTACCATGAGAAACCAAAAAGCTAATATTAGAATACCATGGGTAACTATCATCTAACATATTAAATTGAATTATACAAATTAGAGAGCACATTTTTGGGTCACACTTCTTATTCTCACAACTCAAAAGTGGATATATAGTAAATCACGTCTGCGACTCAATAAACTCTTTCCTGACATGTAGTGCAGATAGGGTTTTTAAGAGTAATGCTCACTTGAACATATAGAACAATGAAAGTATCTTGGCCCACTTCAATTTTTTTAACAACCGTATTTATACACTAGAATATTATTTGCATGCTCTCAAATGCAAAGTTTCAGTCCATAGACAGATTGCAGCATCTGAATTTAATTAGACATACACTGAACTCATTAAAATCTTTTCGTACTGCTTAGATTTTCTGCACTTTCATACAGCCAAACTGTGCAAATATCAATTCTCGCAAGTGGCGTAAAATTGCCAATATACAATCAAGAAATAATCACCAAGTTCATGTAGCCAGAATTATAAGAAAAAAAAAAGTTATCATAATTTTGAATGCCCAGGCACTTCCATTCTTATACTTTAAATAAGAGTAAAATTTCTTTTTGGTTATTTAAATTTTTTTAAATTATCACTTTAATTCTAATTTTCTTTTTGTGTCATTTTAGTCATTCAATTTATGATCCGTCTGCCAATTTAGTCTTTTGTTTAGCCGTCTAGGTTTATTAGTGAGATTAAATAAAAAATTTCACATTGCACGTTAAGTGCTAATATGACGGTTAACATGACATATATGATGTGACATGTATACCATAGTTGGACTGAGTTGAGTCAAAACCAGTAATTTTAACTTTTAATCCATAATTTTTTTTCTCATCTTCATCAGCCAAACGGCATGTTTAGAGGTGTGAGGAAAGAAGAAAAAAAAAAAAAAAAAAAAAAAAAAAAAANAAAAAAAAAAAAAAAAAAACGTCCTACACAAACCAAAGACGACAGCGTTTTGGAGGTCTTTCTCATCTTCAACGTTTCTCCTCTTCATAGTCACGAAGAAGCTGAGCTGGGTTCCTGATAAGCCTGCATTCCCATGGGCAATGGATGCTGTCCCAGTAATCACGAAGCTAGTTTCGGCTTGCTACACACAAGCTACACAAGCCTTTCTCGAACGAATCAAAGAATTTCTCAAGAAGCAGAATGGTCTGTAATTGAAGCTGAAGATAAAGAGTTAGCGAAGGGATAAAGGAGAGGCATTCCTTGAATGTTTTGGTGTCGCTTAGCATCAATAGAGTAGGGGGTTTTAAAGCAAGGTCACCCACTAGGCATCTCACTCAGAAAGAATTCCCCAACGAAATTTGTATCTAGGAGGAACCTTGAACCCGTTCTTCACCTAGAGACCCATCACCACCACCAAACCTGTAAATACCTAGTATTTCGGCCCATAAGCCATTAGGCCCATTCGTCGTAAGGCCCATATCTGTAAAACTATTCATGACCTTTAAACCCCCAAACTCTCCTATAAATAGACTCCGCACGATAGTATAAGGACTTTTGGATTCAAGATCAATACATACATTCTGATATCTCAGACATCGCTAACTTAAGCATCGGAGCTCGGGTATAGATCCCCGACTCTTGACTTTTTGTTATTTTCAGATAGCATATCGTTAAACCTTTCCTCCCGAACCAAATCAGCCATCGCCAAAACCCAACCCCTCAAAGAGATGCCGTTGATTACACCCTATAAGTCTGTTCCCACTGCCAAGAATCCAATTTCATATCCCTCACCTACGACCACTGCAGCTGCGCACAATGGTGCACCACTACCCGCTTCTGTTACGGAACCTTCAACACCTAGATCCAATGCCTAAAAGGCAACACCAATGGCCTCAATTTCAAGCATCCTCATAGTCTTTGTGATGATATGTGGATTAATCGTGATTATTGGTGGGGGCTGGGAATGGTGATAGGAAAATTAATTAGGTGAGTTGGGCTACTGTTTGCTTGTCTAAAGAGGATGGAGAATTGGTTTTTAGAGATTTTAAGGCTTTTAATTTGGTTATGCTTGAAAAACAAGCCTGAAAGTTACTTAAAAGTAACAACTCTTTTTTGTTCAAAATCTTTAAGGGTAAATACTTTTCCTTCAAAGACTTTATGGCAGTGGAATGCAGAGGCAATTCTGTTGGTATTTGAGGCTAAGTAATCTAAAAGAAATAGGATGCGACTAGGAGAGAGGAGTGAAGCTTTGCTGAAGTTGTACTAAATGCTTTGGATGGGAACAATGTTGGAGTCGATGGAGGCAAGAGCATGAGGTATCAGAGAGATTTATGGAGCCATTGGGAATGGAAAGGAAGTGAGGAAATGAGCAATTTTTTAGGGATAATGAGGTTGTACTTGTGGGCTTCGGTGGATGATGGGAAAGGGAGATTAAGGAAAAGCTGGGTTCATAGCGAAGAATAGAGAAAGAGAGATAGGTAACTCTTGCACATCTACTCTTATAGCCTCATTCAACCCATTTACAAAACAACCAATTTGTTGCTCATCATACAATTGTCCTACACGATGCAGCAATTGGTCAAACTCCTACTGGTATTCATGTACGTTGCCTTGTTGCCTTAATTTAGTGAGGTCACCCAAGAAGTTTTGGTAACATGAAGGCCCATAACGTTGGTCTAACTTTGCTTTTAAGGATTCCCAATTGGCGCCCACCCCTTAAAGGAACCTTTGATGCCATAGCTAAACATTCCTTTCCAAATGATAACCCGCCATAGGCATCTTGTCCTCCTCCTTAGTTTGTTGAAACTCAAAAGATTGCTCCGCTCTGCGAATCCACTCCGTGGGATCCTCCATCCCATTATAGTGTGGAAAATCAAGCTTGGTTCTCTTAGGGGCAGTTGTACGACTACTACCCATGATTCCCTTACCTTTATTCTGATTGTAAGAAGAGGATTCATCATGTCCACTTGCATTCAGAATTGATTTTTCTTGAATTTGGTTGGATAGAACCATAATCATATCCTCAATGTGCTTCATAAGTCATTCCTAAATAGCCTTAATTTTCTTATTGCGTGGATTGTTGTCCCACATTCAACGAACTAATATTGTTCTCTAGCTTCTCCAGGCGCGCGATGGTCGGACATGCCAGGCTCTGATTACAAGCTGTTGAGTTGCTTAGAGACATATCGGGTTATAGGCTTGTTGACTGGAAAAGCCCAAGGATCGAGCTTACGCTATCTATCTATTTTGAAGTAAAATTATCTAAGATGCTTCAAGGGATCATATCCTCCTTGTAGAGCTATTCGAGCTGCTCTAGGCCTCCTTAATCAACACAAGTTATGATAAACTTCTTAATACTCTTATTCATGTCTTATGTGGACTCAAATAGCCAATTAGCTTACAACTAGCTATTGGCTGTTAGAAAGGAAAAACATACAATAAGGGAAATGCTCCCACGTAATTATAGGAGTCATTATTTAAATGGAAAGCAAAATAGAAAGCAATTAATTCCCACATGGAAGAAAAAGTCTTCACCCTAATTTCAATTTATCTGCATATTTATCCATCCCATAATTGCCTCTAACACAAAAAAGCAAGGCTTCCCCATCTATAAACCAAATCCTGAGACATATCCATGGCTTCAAGCAATTATTTTATACCCTCTCCACCAGCTTTCAAAGGTGAAAACTACGCAATCTGGGTAATGAAAATGAAAGCATACTTGAGAGCATTTGATTTATGGAAATTATTGGAGACCTAAAGACAGCCAATTCCTCTGCCTTCAAATCCCACCTTAGCAAAAATCAAGATCCATAGTGAGGAGTGTGCCATGGAATACAAGGTTTGGTTGGTATCTATTCATCTTTGGAAGATAAAATCATCATAAGAATCATGAACTAGCAAACCAAGCATGGGACAAGTTGGAAGAAGAGTTTCAAGGCAGTCTAAGAACAAGACAAATTCAAGTCCTCAACTTGAGAAGAGAGTTTGAGATGTTGAGGATTAGAGAATCTGAGACAATGATGATAGACTTATAAAGGTGGTAAACCAACTTAAGTTTCTTGGTGAAAAATTCATTGAGCAAGGGATTGTGGAGAAAATCTTAATTAGTGTATTAGAGATGTTTGAGTCCAAAATCTCCTATCTAGAAATTGCAAAGGATCTGTTCCATTTGTGTGTGGCAGAAATGGTGAGTACCTTTTAAGGCTTGGAGCAAAAAAAAACTTTAAGAGATGAAAAGTTAAGTGAAGGTGCATTCCTAGCAAAGTTGAAAGAGAAGCAACCTAGCAGCAATGAAGGAAAGAAAAAAACTAATGAGAGAGAAGATGGTCAGTGCAACAATGATGGAGCTAGAAGAAGAGATTATCCACCATGTTTTCACTGCAAGAAGAAAACTCACTTTGAAAATATTTTCTGGTATAAGCCAAATGTGACATGTAGAGCCTGTAAAGGAGTGTAAGAACAAGGAATGTCAGCAAGGACAACAAGCAGAAGTTGCTGAGAACCAAGATAAGGTTGAAGAAATGCTCATTGTTGTAATATGCTATGCAGCAAGCAGTAGCAACAATGCTTGGTTGATCAATAGTGGTTGTTCAATCCACATGTTTCATGATCTAAGTCTATTTAGAATGTTGGATGGAAGCTATATTTTTGAAGTTAAGGTTGGAAATGGAGATTTTTTTAAAGTAAAAGGAAAGGACAGTGTTGCCATTAATACTGGTTCAGGTATCCATGATGTTCTTTATGTACCTGATATTAATCAAAATCTGCCAAATGTTCCTCAATTAGTAGAAAATGATTATGCTTTTCACTTTGAAAATAAAGCTTGTAGAATATGTGATGCTAGTGGTTGTGAGTTGATGATTGTCAAAATGAAGGCTAAAAGGTTTTTAATTGAATGGAATAGTGATAAGAACAATGCTATGTGTAACAAATACGAGAGGAAAACTTCTGAATGTCTTATTCAGTTAGTTGATGATACACGGTGTTATATAGAAGATTACAAAAGGAAAATCAGTAACTAAATTACTCTAAAAAAAGAAACTATACTATTTACCCGAATCTCTCCATTTGAGGGATTTAATTTCTATCTAATTTTAAACTCTATGTAACCAAATCCCTTAATTTAAGGGATTTCAAATTACTTCCTAATTTGTTTACAGCCTATTTACATCTTGACACTCCCTCTCAAGCTTAGGAATAAATGTCTTCCATTCCCATCTTGACTACACGATCATGGAAATTTGAACTATTCAGCCCCTTAGTTAGAACATCAGTTAATTAACTCTTCGATGGATCATAAGACATGCACACTAACCCTTCTTCCAATTTTTCCTTAATAAAATGTTTGTCAATTTCAATATGCTTTGTCATATCATGCTGTATAAGATTATGAGCAATATTAATAGTTGATTTGTTGTCACAATAAAGCTTCATAGGAGGTTCCCATTTGACTTTTAAATCATTTAGGATAATCTTCAGCCAAAGTAGTTCACACAATCCTTGAGCTATAGCCTTGAATTCTAATTCTGTAGATGACCATGCCACTACATTCTATTTTTTGCTTCTCCATTTTACCAGATTTCCTCCAAGGAATGTACAATACCTTGTAGTTGATCTTTTATCTACTAGGGAGCCTACATAGTCTACATAAGTATATGCTTCTATAGCAAGATTATTTTTTCTCTTGAATAAGATTCCCTTTCCTAGATTGCCTTTCAAGTAATGCAACACCCTGTACGCTGCTTGAAGATAAGGTTCTCTAGGATCATGCATAAATTGGCTGAGCACATTCATTGAGTATGTTATGTTTGGCCAAGTGTGAAGAAGATATATTAGTTTACCAACTAACCTTTGGTACGTTCCTTTATTAACAATTGGTTCCTCTTTGGCTTCTCCTAATTTATGGTTTGGATCCACTAGGGTAGAGACAGGCTTACATCCAATCTTCCCTGTATCCACTAGTAAATCAGTCACATATTTTTGCTGAGATATGAAGATTCCTTATGTGGAATGTGCCACCTCAATCCTAAGGAAGTACTTTAGTCTCCCAAGTTCATTTATCTCAAACTCCTTTACTAGTATCTGCCTCAATTCATTCCTCATTTTCTTATCATTTCCAGTCACTATGATGTCGTCTACATATACTAGAAGAGCTGTCACCCTAGTAGCTGAGTGTTTAATGAAGAGAGTGTGGTCACCTTGGCTTTGTTTATACCTAGAATCTTTCATAACCTTTGCAAATTTCTCAAACCATGCTCTAGGAGATTGTTTTAACCCATATAGAGCATTTTTCAGCTTGCACACTTTGTTACCAGTGTCTCCCCTAAATCCTGGTGGGATGCTCATGTATATTTCTTCATCTAAGTCACCATGAAGGAATGCATTCTTAACATCATACTGTAGGAGTGGCCAATTGAAGTGGGCAACTAATGATAATAGAATTCTTACAGTATTCATTTTTGCAACTGGGGCAAAAGTTTCCTGATAATCAACCCCATAAGTCTGAGTATACCTTTTGGCCACTAATTGTGCTTTATACCTCTCAAGGGATCCATTAGCCATGTATTTTAGTGTGAAAATCCACTTACAATCAACGATGTTTTTCCCTTTCGGTCTCTCAACAATCTCCCATGTTTTCTTTTTTTTCCAATGCACTCATCTTCTCTTTCATAGCAGCCCTTCATTCCCTTTTTGACAATGCCTAAAAAATAGTATTAGAGATTACAATGGTGTTTAAACTAACAATGAATTTTTTGTGGGCTGGTGACATGTGTTTAAGCGAGACATAATGAGATAGTGGATAGAGAAGCCGTTTAGTAAATTCTCTAATACCTTTTCTAACAACGATGGGAAGTTCTACAGGGGCTGTTGTGTCAGCAGATGTTTCAACAGATTGTGTGGGTAAAGGTAGGTCAGATCTTACCGTGATCTCATTTCCAGATTCTGAGTTGGATTCTTGGACTTGTTTCAGTTATGGAACAACCTTTCTTCTTGAATATACTTGGGAGAACTTGGGAAAATTTTCAGTGACACTGGTTGGGGTAGGACCTCACTCAGAACTAGACTTAGGAGACTCAGATATGAGTGGCTCAGAGGACTCAGACTCGGGTTCAGCCATACGGGCTAAAATAGGAGGGAGGTCAAGGGTTTTAAGATGTTCAAAAGCCTCACAAGTGTTATTTTCCATCATTGAAATCTCCCCCTTAATAGAGGATTTGGAGAAAAACATAGCATTTTCTGCAAATGTAACATCTATAGAGATATAGAATTTACTAGATGAAGGATTGTAACACTGGTAGCCCTTTCGAGTGGAAGAGTAACCAAGGAAGACACATTTAATGGCTTGTGGGTCTAGTTTGCCTCTATGTTGATTATGGTTGTGAACAAAGGCAGTACACCCAAATATCCTAGGTGTTAGGCCATTAGAGGTTCTGAAGTGAGGATAGAAACTGTTAAGGATCTTTATGAGACTTTTATTATCTAACACTTGTGAGGGAAGTCTATTTATCATATATGCAACAGTAAGAACAGCCTCTCCCTAATAGGACTTAGGTACATTTCCTTGGAAAAGTAAGGCTCGGGTAGTGTTGAGTAAATGTCCATTTTTCCACTCGGCTACCCCATTTTGTTGAGGTGTGTAAACACATGATGACTCATGGATAATGCCCTATGATTGAAAGTATGGTGATAGAATCTGGTTGAAGTAGTCCTTAGCATTGTCTGTCCTAAACCTTTTTATTTTGACCCTAAATTGGTTTTGAATCATTGAGTGGAAATTGGGTATAACAGTGCTAACATCTGATTTTTGTTTGAGAAGGAAGATCCATGTAACTTGAGTGCAATCATCAATTAGAGATACAAACCAACGAGCCCCAGAAATATTAGGTATAGTAGAAGGACCCCATATGTCACTATGAATTAGATGGAAAGGATGAAAACTTCTTTTATTGCTAATAGGAAAAGATACACGAGTATGTTTTGCTAATTCACAAATTTCACAATGAAACTCATAAATATCTAGTCCTTGAAACACTTAGGGAACATGACTTTTAAAACTTGAAAGGATAGATGACCTAGGCGAAGATAATACAGCCAAATGGTACCTTTATTGGAGGAACCAAGGAGAGATAAAGACAATTGGCTTCTATTTTTCTGAGATGGTTCAAGATAATAAAGGTCGTTCCTTTCCTTAGCAAGTCCAATCCTCCTCTCCGAGACCTGTTCCCGAAAAACACAATAAGAAGGGAAGAAAACAACATAACATTTAAGATCATGGCTAAGTTTTTGAATGGAAACAAGGCTGGCCAATAGTTTAGGTACATGGAGGACATTTTTTAGTATAAGCGTAGGTGTGATATGTATATCTCCAGACCGAGCAACAGTAGCTAAAGAGCCATTCGCCACCAAAATTTTTCTGCTACTTGGGCATGGGGTGTGTGAAAAAGTTGAGATGTGGGGGTCATATGGTTTGTGGCACCCGAATCTATTATCCAAAAATTGTTAGAAATTTTTTCTAAGGCATTCAAGCAAAAAGGAATGAAGATTTACCTAAAAGAGCCAGAGAACAAGCTCCAGAAGGTTTCTCAAGAGACCCTAACAAGCTTCTTAGCTGCTTAATTTCTTCACCATTAAACCCTCCTGTTACAGGGTTTCCCTCAGTTTTGGACTGCTCTGCCATATGTGCTTGTTGTCTCTGTTGCCCCTCATGGTTTCCCCACTTTCGACTTGGTGGCTTACCATTCAACTTCCAACACTTTTCTTTTGTGTGTCTTGATTTCTTGCAATAGGTGCACCAGAGATTGTCCTTGCTCTCCTTCCACGGGTATTTGGACAGATCCCTCTTTCCTTTCTCTTGATGGGCTGTTTTTGTTGCTAGGGTTGATCCATCCACAATTTGTGGTTCAAGCATAATGTTCCTTCGGCTTTCTTCTGCTCGAATTAATGAAATTGTCTCTGCTAGAGACAATGTGTCCTCCTTGCCAAGGATTTGAATCCTGACCTGATCATATTCAGGGTTCAGTCCAGCCAAAAAATCATAGACACTCTTTCCATGAAGTTCTTCAAGATAGCAGCATCTTCAGGGCATTTCATCTCAAAGACTCGATAATGATCGATCTCTTGCCATAGATTTTGCATTAGGTTTGCATATTTTGTGACAGGTTTGTTTCCTTGCTTAGTAGCTGCAGTTTTGATCTTGATCTCGTACATTTGACCAGCATCTCAAGCCTTTGAATATGTACGATGAATAAAGTCCCAAATTTCCTTTGTTGTAGACATGAACATGCATGTATCACTAATCATGGGTTCCATGGAGTCCCATAGCCAGGACATTTTCATGGAATCCTCCTCATCCCATGCTTCGAATTTTGGATCATTCTTTGCTGGTCTTGTTCTAAGAAGATGGCTCAGTCTTCCTTTGCCTTTGAGGTATGTGCGAACAAATTGAGACCATTTAAGGTAGTTCTTCCCATTGAGCCTATAGGAGGCCTGAATATTTTGCAACTCTCCAATTTTTTGAACAGAATTAGATTCCTCAAAATTGGAGGCTGACATGATGTAGGAGAGAAATTTGCAGCAATTAAGGCTGTCTGATCAGAAAGTAGGAATAAGAAATGGTGACAGCAATGAAGCCTACGCAGGTGGAATCTCTAGGAAAGCCCTAGGGCTCTGATACCATGTAAGAGGAAAACTTCTGAATTTCTTATTCAGTTAGTTGATGATACATGGTGTTATATAGAAGGTTACAAGAGGAAAATCAATAACTAAATTACTCTAAAAAAGGAAACTATACTATCTACCAGAATCCCTCCATTTAAGGGATTTAATTTCTATCTAATTTTAAACTCTATGTAATCAAATCCCTTAATTTAAGGGATTTCAAATTACTTCCTAATCTGTTTACGAACTATTTACATCTTGACAATATGAAGAATGACAAGAGTCATATTGAGAGAAATACTTCCCAAGAACAATTTAGCATAGCAAAGAAAGAAACTGCAACAGAAAAATATGAAGATATTGATAACTTTGAAGTTGTACATGTCAAAGAAACCAAAACTATTGATGAAGATTATGAGAAATGCAATGTTGTGTTGTTGGAACCGACAAGCTATGAGTAAGCAGCAAGCAAAAATGACAGGAAAGCTCCAATAAAGGAGGAGATTTCCATGAATTCAAAGAAAGAAAAAGTGGTGGCCCAATTCTTAGCTAAAGCTGATCATATTTTAACAAGAGCTGCAAATCAAGAAAAATCAGCAACTAAAGAAGCTAAGATTCATAAAGTCAACATTGTTCATTTCAGTTCTCAAAACCAGATTGCAAATAACGAGACTAAGGCTCTTCCAAGAGCCAGATTCAAATTTCAGAGAAACCTAGAGTCTTGATGAAAAATCTCAAGCAGGAGTGTTGAACTATGAAAATTTTCTATTTTGTAAGATAGGAAATATTTCTTTTTTGTTAGTATAGAAAATTTGATGTTGATGTGTTATGTTGCTTGCTAGCTTAGATAAGCTGAAATAGTTGTTGTTGACTGATATATGTGATATGGACTAGGTATGGGTATGTACTAGTAAATTTAGTGTATATATAGCGACAAAAATGAATGAAAAAAGCAAGAGAGGTAGAATTATTTTAGTAGCACAGACCATCCCTGCCTTCTTTCTGTTCAGCTCTTCTTCCTTTCAGCCTATAAAACTTATATTCTAATAGTTAGCTATAAGGAAAAACAAGCATTGAGTATCAGTCTAATGTGTATGAAAACTAAGAATATTAATCAAACACATCCTTCAGTTACGATCTTCACCTGCAAGCCTGCAACTGAAATTTCAAGCTATAACCAAAATGGCTTATATAGGTCTTATTCAAATATAATAGAACAGATCATTCCCATCATGATCTACATTTCAGGTGTAAGTAGCTCGACAACATGCACAAAAATTATTAGTATACAAAACCAATCCAAATGCATTATATCTTGAAAACCTGGACCACCAAAGGAAAAAAGCGGATCGCTCATTTTTATGAACTGCAAAAAACTTTGTCGGCATTGGCTTATTCTCCGAAATTGGTTCATCACTGGACTACACCATTTAAAAAGTTTGCCAACTTTACGTTCATTTCAAAATAGTTTTTAGCATGCCTCAGTTAAAATGATACAACTGAATCTATATAAGTAGTGAAACTTAATAATTTTCATCTTCAGCATCTTCATCAGCACTAGCAATTCCAATGCTATCATTGTCATCGTCATCAGAGCCATAACTACTGCCCATGAATGCTTGCGATTGTTGAAACCTATTGATAGCATCTCTAGCTACTGACATCAGGGCCTTTCTTGCGACTTTAACTGCATCCTTCTGAACTTTGGTTTCTTCATTAACTGGGTTTTTAGTGGTAGACTTTTTGGCCCGTTCAGATGCTGCTCTTCTTCTAGCATCCCTACAGCGTAATTTATCAATATACTTCTCATGTAATACCCTGTTTTTCACCGGCTTCAGTACTGGTGGACTAGGAGGGTCTGTTGAGGATGAGTTACTAAATGTTGAAAGGGATTTCTTATGGCATGAAGATGATGTCCCAGAGCAACTTTGAAGTAATCCTTGCTTTTCTTTTTGCTCGGCACTCGGCTGAAGAGCATTACTAGAAAATTTTACGTCTGGTTCAAGAACAGAAAACAAGTCTTCTCCATGGTCTTGATCCACTTTACAACGGTTTTCTAGCTCTTCGATATACTTCCGGGTAAGATAATTCTTTTGTTTTCTTGAATTTGGCTTAACCCTCTTCATAGTAGGTATGAGCACCTTACTTGGAGAAAGTGAAAATTGCTTGAGATATGGCGACTTTATTTTCTTTTCCCTTGATTGATGTTTAGATGGCGTTAATTGGTCAGGGTGAACCCTATCAAAACAATCCTGCGCAGACTTTCCAGGTACCTTCAACAAATTTTGTATGGTGATTAATATTTATAAACAATATCATGGCTGAACGTCAACTGCATGGATAAGAATGATTCACACCAATCTGATATGATATTAATTTCGAACAGATTACAAGTCGTACTTCTTAAAGATTCACAAGTATTTATGTTAGGAAACATGTACACATAGAAACTTCATCAATGAAATTTACATTTTTATGAATATTTGGTATTTTTAATTGATATGTTATGTGCACTAACATACCTAATAGCTTATCAGCTTCTGTCCTTAGATGTGATAGATAAATGTAAAGCTCCTAACTAGTGTTTCTACTTTCTAGCATTATATCCATTGCTTCACTTATCAAGAAGACAACAAAATCAAGGCCAAAAAGCAGAAAATCGTCAAGCAAGATCATAATCCTCGAGGAACTTCAAAATAAAAAGTATTAAAATTTTGCTCTTACAAAACACTTATAATAGACACTTCACTAAATTTAAGCCTTCGTTTGGGCTTAGTTATAGGTCATTTCCATATACTACTCAAATTCTAGAATTATCAACTTCCCTGCATGGAAAACGTAAAGTGCATCATGTCATGTTGGAGACATAAACTAAACACTATCTCTTGTCTTTCCCTAGTAACTTAACATTTTAGGATGAACCGATCCATGTAACAAGCTTCACTATTAAATTTTAATCAGGAAGAAAACCAACTTCAAGAATCAACCTTCAAAATTTTAGTAAGACTTCAATTGTAAATGGGCTTGCAGATAAGGTCAAACTACTCCACATTCACCACTCAATTCATATAGACACAGAAACAATTTATTTATCAACGTGAGTTATTTTACTCTTATGCAATATTTAACTTGCCCTAATGGACACTGAGCATGCTATTCAAGATAATTTCTCTAAGAGTCAATGAATTTCTAGTTGAAACAATGTTTCCAAACAAGCTACTACTTTCTATGTGAACATGGTATTCTTATCTCAATTATCACAATCATCATGAAGATAAATGAAAAGAAAGAATGTCATACAAATTAACATGAAGACAGAGAGAAAACCATATATTAGGGTCTAAAATGATAGGGAATTACCAGTTCGGATACATTCTTCCAGAAATGGGGGGTCGGATTTGCAGCATCACATGCTCTTTTTAATGTCACTTCTTGCTCCTTTGTCCACCCTTCCATAACTTCTTCAGCTTCCTCACCTCGTTTTCTATCTCGCCTTGTGGATTTTTTTCCCTCGGGTATCAAATTCTTGGAATCAACCAAACAATTACCAGAATTACTCGATAACCTAGAAGAACATCGGAGATCTGGAAATTCATCGATGCCTTTGTTTCTGGATATTTGGTTGAAGTCCAGTCTCTGGTGAGTCGCCGGCGGCAGCGTATCTAAGGTAATATTCAGGCGCCGGATTCTTGCAGACGACCTTGGAGGGGTCGTGAATTGGTTGGTTTGGACTATGGAATTTCTCTTCGCCATATTCTCCAACACTATGGATCGCGTTTAAGGGGGTAGGTACGGTTTTGAGAGGGAACCCGTGAGTTTAAACTTGAATATAAAAAAGATCGTAGCCATGAAAGGGAAGATCGAATATAGACGAAGACGATGAGAGAGAACTGGACTAAGAAAACATTTTGACTTAAAGAAAATTCATTTTAGGCCCAAGCCCAGCTTTAGTTGTCAATATATGTAGTAACTTCTCTTCTAGATTTTTCGTTTTATCTATGATTACGAGTCATGACCATATTTTTATCCCTCTATTCCTTTTGGAAGTGCAGTTAGCATAATATATAATAATGCCCATAAGTTGTCGAGTGTCCTTTCAGTTGAATATATTGAAGCACTATCTTTGAGATAAATTAATTGCACTTTAATCCGTAATATTAAATAAGAATTATAAATTTACTGTTGATTTAGTGGAAGCATGCTCAGTCTCAATATTTTAGGCTAAAAATTTTGAGTTCAAACTTTAAAATCACTTTTGTTGGAAGGGATTTATCAGTTACTGTTTTTGTCTCGAATAGAAATTAGTTTTATGCCCAAAGAGTGTAAGGATACCTGAGTGTAAATAAAAAAAGAATTATGAATTTTCTTTGAGATTAACCTTGCATTTAACTATATTGATTTTCTGGAGAAATCTCTGCCTACAAAATGCAGATTGTCGTGATGCTATTGCTGAGGCAAAGCCAAATGCTACATCTTTTCTTCATTTGTTTTGCTTTATGTCTACATGTAATATTCTCAAACTGTCCTCTCTTTTCCGTTGTCCTCTTCTCAGTACAATCAAGTCACAAGCTCAAACAGTCAAACAAAGTCCTTGAACACTAGTAGAATATAAGCAATCAATTAAGTCCCATTTTTTTTTTAAAAAAAAAAACTAATTTATTCTCATATTACATGTGAAATATTTACTTTTTTTATCTAATGTTAGAATAAATTATCTTGCATTCAGCCTTTAAGATTGAAGAGGATCTCAAACCCAGGATCAAATTCTGATGTGCCTTCTCTTGTGATTATTGTTGTTATTGTAGTATTATTATTAGCAATTTAAATATCTGCTATTAATTTCTGATATAGGAGTTGTAAATATACATTGTAATATACATATTCTATTTCTAACAAATATATATATATATATATATATATATATCTCATCCGGGGCAGGATCGCTCTTAGATTTTGACTTAATGATTAATGATTATGAAAGTCTTAATGAGTAATGAGTAAGTCAAAACATGTAAAACATGTAAAGAAAGTGTGTGCAAAAATGAATTAAAAAGTGAAGAAGGAGTAGAAGATTCGGAGTGAATAGTAACTTATGAACAGTGACGTGAATAGTAAACGTGAACAGTAATTATGAACATGAACAGTAATGAACAGTAATGAACAGTAACTTCGAAAATTAAAAAGGATGCTAATCCGGCGGTAGTCCGCACTGGAAAGCAGTAGGAAGGGGAAATGCTTATGAAAGGGAGCTAATCCGGCGGTAGTCCGCACTGGAAAGCATAGGAGAAGGATAATGAATGCTTAATGAAAAGTAATGAAATAAAACTTAATATTGAACAAAATAACACTTACAACTTTGAAACTTCTTGAAATACACTTTGAAAAAGTTACAAACTTTGAGGAGAGCACAAGGGCTTTGATGAAGGGCTTTGAAGTAAGCTAATGACTTAATGAAACTTTGATGAAAGGAGAAGGTTGAAAGGTTAGCTAGACTTGGCTAAGCTAAAGGATTATTTCTACAAAGTATTTACACTCCTTGGGAGAATATCTTACATTCTATTTACATTGCCTTCTCTTGTGATGAAGGTGGCTATTTATAGACTCTTGAGGGAAGGATGGATTCCAAATGCTTTGAAGTCCATTCTTGTCTTGTATGATGTGTGATGAAGCTTTTCATGATGGCTTCTAGTAATGACACTTGTTGAGTGGGGAAGCATTCTTTTCTTCTCTTGTTGACACATGTCTGGACACTTGGCATGATGAGGAGTCTCCATAAAACTTTGTTGACTTGTTGAATATGATGATAAGTTTGCATATGAACTCTGCAGCTTTTTAGTAACACTGCACATGGCTACAGCTGTGTGGAATCACTGCACATGGACGGCAGTCTTTGGGTGACTGTGTCACGATTCCATTCTACTGTAATGATATCTTGGTATTCTGCATCAAAAGCAGTGTTCCAGTAATCAAATCTGTCATCTGCCTCTACATCTTGATAGAAAAGATGAAATGCCTCTAAATCTTCGGCATGATTCTTTTGAAAATAATGATCGACTAACTGTTGAAAATCAGTCCGAATTTTGAAAGGAACTTCGGGAATGGTTAAATCTGAATATATTTTTTGATTCAAATCCTCTGCAACAAGGGTTTGATATTTAATAGAAAGCTCTTTTGCAATAGTAAAAGCTCTCCAATGTCTAATTTGTTTTCTTAAGGAAAGATTATGACAGGGCCAAGGATACTCAGAGGAGAGAAGGTAAGGTTTGACTACATGTTTTTTGAGAAGGATTTTGTGTTGAGCAGGATAACAAATTCCTCTGATCCATTCTGGGGCTTTACTTTGAATGAGTAACTCTACATATCTTTTTGGAGGAAACTTGTCAAAGGCATGTATGATACAGTGAGACAGCTTTCGTCCAAATCCTTTTGATTGATCAGGGTTGGTAATGAGGATATTGGCAAGATAACCATAATCTAAAAGCTTTTGAGGAGTTAACACTATTGGTTCTTTGTTGAAATAGATTGTGACAGGAAGATATTGGGAGAGATCTAATGAGGCTCTACATATGCTATAGGTAAGGTGACATTTACAATCAGGCATGGAAAGGGGAATTTCTGTACACAAAGGGTCTGTTTTGAAACATTTAATAGCTTTGAGACCATGATAACATTCCCATGTCCAAGTCATACCTGGAATGAGTTTGTAATTGCAAGCGAATTCAATTAAAGCCTTTTGAATAAACTCTTGCCTGTTGAGCTCAGTTTCTTGAAGAGTTTGATGAACATATTCTCTACAATCAGCATCTGGTAACTGATTGAGAAAACTGTGGGAGAAGAAGAAAGCTCTTGATTTCTTTGTTTCTCTTTCTACTTTTGCTTTAACCAGTGGGGTTAAAGTTAGAATCTTTTCTTTTCCTTTAGCCAGTGGGGCTAAAGTTCTGTCGCTCTCTCTCATCTTACCTTTACCCTTATCTTTAGCCAGTGGGGCTAAGATAGCACTCTTACCTGTGTCCCATTTTGCTTTAGCCAGTGGGGCTAAAGTTATATCCTCTAAAGCATCAAGTTCTTTGAATCTGCTTTCATCCAGTGGGGATGATGATGATATTCCACTGTGAGCCAGTTGGGCTGACAGGGCTTCAACTTGTCTTTTGAGAAGTTCATTCTCTTTGATCAGCTCAAGATTATTTGCAGTAATATCATTGAGAAAATATTCATTTGTTCCACAAGTACGACAAGTTTTGTGATGAAATTTGTGATGAGAAAAGCGAAAATAGTCTGCTACTACTTGCAAGACTAGTGACTTATTATTAAAGTCACTAATATTCCAAATAGCATCTAATATTACTGTTTCACTATTATCTAATCCCTCTAAATTACCTCTATAATGAAGATTAGACTCTTTAGGCCAGACAGGTAAAGCTTTGTCAACAAAATACATCAATGCATGGGGATCCATCTGCAAAACTAATTTGATTAGCATAAACAGTAATATCCTATAAGGTGAAGGAACAAATTTGAATCTATTATGAAAACAGCTAAATAAATTGTTAGGTATTTGAAACCTAATCTTTTGAAAAACTTTATTGAGAGGCGTGTAAAGAACTTCTTGATTTTTGATTATCATGTTGATAACAGATATTGAACTATTTTGAATTTCATCAACATCTTTGTCTTTCATAGGGGTGAGAAATTCAAATATGATTTCTTTACCTCTTTGAAGAGTATGTACTCCCTGAGATGTAACATGAAAAGGGTAAATTTGAGTTAGAAAAGGAGTTCCTAAGATAACAGGTGTTGAAATGTTTTTGACCAGAATAAAAGTATTTTTGAAACAAATACCTTTATTGTAAATTTGAGCCTTGGTTAGTTTGAAATCTATATGAAGCTTTGAACCATTAGCACTAGTTAAAGACTCTAAAGTCTTTTCATAGTACTTAGTAGGAATTAAACCTTCTTGAATGCAGTTCATGTCTGCACCTGAGTCTATCAGGGCAATGAAACTCTTATGATATTCTTCATTAATGATTAATGATATTTTGCAATACCATTTTTGAATTTGAATCCTATTGATGATATTGAGATAAGTTTCATGAGAATCTGAAGATTGATCAATATCTTCATCTTCATTCTTTTGACTAGACTCTTGACTATTGATATGACTCTTTAATGACAAATTAAGCAGATCTAATTCTATTCGGCTCTGATCTTGCTTTAGTTGCTTAATTTCTTCTTTGACTTCTTTGATTTCATTTTGAAGATCTTTGACAGTAACAACCTGTTGTTTTGAATTCATTTTTGACAGAATAGCACTAAGGCTAATTGGTTTGATGTCAGGAAAGCTAGGCTTCTCTTTATCTAAGATGTCTTTTAATTTCAAAAGATATTGCCTTTTGATTTCATCATCTTCTATCTTTTCTATGACATCTATGAGGAAACTAGCTTCTGATGAAATAACATTTATTGACTTTGATTTGCAAGTTCCATTGCAATCTGGATCCTTGCAATTTTGAATACAGGGTTCATCCTTTTCAGTTCCAGAAGATTCTGAAGCAGATGATTCTTCTTGAATTTGAAAAATATTTTCTATTTGATTATCAGAATTCCTTTCTGATGATTCCTTTTCAGATTCATTCTCTGAGTCTGAAATATTGTTAATGAACAATTTACTTAATTCTTTCTTTAATGAATCACTAATGTTTAATGAATTGATCTTAGATCTCATCGGACAATTACTCTTGTAATGTCCTACTTGACCACATCTATAACAGACAGGATTTTTGAATGACTTTCTAGACTTTGAACTCTTCTTTGATGATTCTTTGAAAGGTTTTGGTTCATTTCTATCATGATTTGTTCTTCTTTTATTGAACTTTCTATGACCAAAATCTTTCCTAAAAGACTTATTCTTTTTCTTATCTCTTGATGAAGGAGGAACTAAATTTGTATCAAATCCCATTTGATTACAAATATTTCCTAGTTCATTCTTCCTTTTATGACTATCTTTTTGAATTTTGTTTTTGAACTTAATATCATTACACTCAACCATGATCTCTTGATTGACAGCACTAACTAACTGACCATAAGATGAAGATTCATAGACTTGAGTTAATGATAAACCTTGTTGAGTTCCATGGTTTCTCAACCTTTCTTTGACTTTTTCTGCAAATAGCTTAGGAAGACCACAGATAAACTTTTCTTTCCAATAAGCTAAATTGCAATCACTTCTTAAGAACACTTTTGAGAAAAAGACATCTTTATACCATCTTAAGTCTGAGAGTTCTCTACACCTTAAGTTGGTTAAGATTTCTAATGACTTGTCTTGAAAGCTTTGAGGTTCACCTATGAAATGTTTAATGATGGCATAGATCAAAAGTTCTATGCATGTTGAACTATCAGTTTCAGGATCTATTGAAGTTTCTATTTCTAATCTTTGATCTTCAGTGAGATAATTATCCCACCAACCTTTGAGTTGACCAGTGAAACCACTAACAACGATTTTAAGGATATTCCTTAAATCTGCTGAAGGAATTTTGATTCTAAAGGCATTCACTGCCATGAGGATTTCATTAGTATGATTTAATATCTCATGCTCGCTCATACCATCAATATTCCACTCATAGATACTAGTTCCATCGTAACTACTATGGACATATTGACTTCTTTCCTCAAATTGAATATCTGGAAGAGTAGGTCTAGGATAGTAATTCCTAGTTTGATAAGTTCTTCGACCTAATCTCAGATTCTGTTTTAAAACTTTATTGACAACTAATTCTTCTTCTTCTTGATTGATCATATTGATTGACTGTTTCTTTTCTAACGTATTGAGCTTACCGACTATTAGGTTTAAAGCATCTTCATTCCCAAACCTAATGTCTTTCATTTTTGAAAAGTTTGGCATCCTATAAATAGGTTGCTGAATTTCTGATTTATTGAAAGATATTGAAGGAGAAGAAGGAGACTTTGATGAAGAAGGACCTAATGAAAGAGGACCTAAAGGACGACTTAATGGAGGAAGATCTAATGAATTATTTAACGAAGGAAGAGAAGAGAGTGTATTCTCTATTCTAGTCATTTGATCTGAAACAGTTTTGAGTATTTGATTTGTGTAATTATTCTGATATTGAATATTCTTGACATCCTTTAATGAAAGATTGTCCTTATCAGGACCATGACTCATTTTGAAAGGTGAAGCAATTACTTCTTCTTGATAAACATTTTTTACAATGATTTCTTCTAAGGGAGGATGAACTGTAGTAACAGTTGTATTTGATGAGATTTTCCAATTTTGAGCTATCCTGGTATTCATATTGATTTCCTTAGGTGTTCTAAAAGGATAAGGTATGTAATTTTTCCTAGCATAGACTTCGAACCATTCGAAGAAAGGAATGTTGATCTTAGCACGTTCTAACTTATCATAATAGAACATTTTGTAATATTGTAGAATCTCTTTACTGAATGTATTGAAATACCAGTGTCTTTTCTCTCTATTGTAATCTCTCATGAATTCCTCCTTAAGATATTCTTTATCTATAATGAATTCTTTTGATATAACATTAAGTTGACTTTGAAAATCAAACGCTGTAGGAGACATATGAGGAGACTCTTGATCTTGAGTTTCCTGATAGACTCGCTTTGGGATGACAGGTCTAAAATTGATTCCTGATGAACTTATTGAAGAGAAATCTATTGATCTTCTTGCAGAACTATAATGAGTTGATGGTTCATACCTAGAAGAGTATGACCTTCCAAATTTGAGAGTAACATTCCCTGAGGGAGATGTTAAAATTTGATTTAATTCTGGATATTCTGGGGATCTAGGAGGGACTGCATCCTCTATTTCCCATTCATCCACGTATGAAATTTCATCATGTCTTAACCTTTTAGGGGTTATTGACTGAGAATTTTGAGTATTGACTTCTAACAACAAAGATTCATCTTTTGGAGATTGTTTGATGCAACCTATGTTGATTTTGGTTTTCATGACTTTGTAACAGATTCGGAATATAACAGCCATGTGTTCTATTCCTGGAAGAAACTTTTCTTCCTTTGATTTGATTTTGAGTTCTAAAAACTTTGAAGTGTCAGGATGTCCTAAACCCATATTGTAGTTTGGAAAACAATCTACATATGTTGGACCATTATGAAGATTTGATTGAATGACTCCTAAAACGGATTCTTTGAAATCTATGATTCTTTTGTCTCTGAGGTACACTAGTATTGGAGTATCTATCCCTACTCTGTGAAGAGGTTTGACAGCTACTTGAACCAATCCTAGATGGAGATATTTGAAACCTTGTTGACGATGTTTCTTAATCATCTCTTCTGAGAGAAGATGAATCGTATCTTTTGATCTTTTGACTGTTATTGTTTTTTCCACTGTTTTGATGACATAATTTTGAAGTATCTCAAAACTACCTTTTTGATAAACTTCTGATGAAGAAACTTTAGGAATAGTCCAATTTTGAAGGTTTTGCTCTATCTGAGAAATGACAACTTCTCTACTATTACTTCCATCCTCTTGATTATCTGATGAATAATCATGTTCTTGAATACCTGAACTAGAAGGTTCATGTCTACCAGACAACAATCTCTTAATCACCCTTGACATTATAATCAATCTTAACTCTAACAACCAAGTGTTTTCCTTGAACTTACCGGGAACACCCCGCTTACCAACGGTTTTACTGCCTCCCCTGGGACTTACGACCGGGAACACGGTTGCCGGCTTACCAACGCTAAGTCAAGAAAATATCTCGATTTAGAAAATTAGAGTCTTAATATCTTATAAAGTCTTGGACTTTAGAGATCTATGACCAACTTAATGAACTTCTAAGACGAATATCTTGAACAATGACTAGACAGCAAGATAAACAAGTCTCTTGAAATAATATTGAGAAAATTGTTGATAAGTTTGAATCTCTTCAGTTTCCCAAGGACGTTCCTTTTTGAGGTAATTAACTCTGTTGCTATAAAGCCAATAAGAGAGTTTTAACTTTTCTATTGAAGGACCATAATATCCTACCATCTGACTCAGACAGCTAGATATGCAATTCTTTTTTATCTTAAAGTAACTTGATATCTACACACCCAAATGTAGTAAGGATCTGCTGTTTGAAGAAATTCTTTGTTGAGAAGGAGACTTCTGTAATATCTAATTAAAGCTTGATCTTCCATCAAACCATAACCATGATATCTACTGACTCGGTATTGCTGCCACCTAGCCATGTAGAGTGTTCATGTTTATCTTTTGAAGAAAGTGTTTAATGAATATTAACACACCGACGAGAGGAGCACTGACGCACCTAGTCGGACACAGACACACCCATTACCCCCACCACAAAAAGAGGCAGCACAGGCTCTGATACCATTCAAGGCAGGATCGTCTCTTAGATTTTGACTTAATGATTATGAAAGTCTTAATGAGTAATGAGTAAGTCAAAACATGTAAAACATGTAAAGAAAGTGTGTGCAAAAATGAATTAAAAAGTGAAGAAGGAGTAGGAGATTCGGAGTGAATAGTAACTTATGAACAGTGACATGAATAGTAAACATGAACAGTAATGATGAACATGAACAGTAATGAACAGTAACTTCAAAAATTAAAAGGGATGCAAATCCGGCGGTAGTCCGCACTGGAAAGCAGTAGGAAGGGGAAATGCTTATGAAAGGGAGCTAATCCGGCGGTAGTCCGCACTGGAAAGCATAGGAGAAGGATAATGAATGCTTAATGAAAAGTAATGAAATAAAACTTAATATTGAACAAAATAACACTTACAACTTTGAAACTTCTTGAAATACACTTTGAAAAAGTTACAAACTTTGAGGAGAGCACAAGGGCTTTGATGAAGGGCTTTGAAGTAAGCTAATGACTTAATGAAACTTTGATGAAAGGAGAAGGTTGAAAGGTTAGCTAGACTTGGCTAAGCTAAGGGTTATTTTCAACCAAATATTTACATTGCTTCTTCTTGTGATGAAGGTGTCTATTTATAGACTCTTGAGCGAAGGATGGATTCCAAATGGTTTGAAATCCATTCTTGTCTTGTTGTATGAGGTGTGATGAAGCTTTTCATGATATCTTTTTGTGATGACACTTGTTGAGTGGGGAAGCATTCTTTTCTTCTCTTATTGACACATGTCTGGACACTTGGCATGATGATGAATCCTCATAAAACTTTGTTGACTTGTTGAATATGATGATAAGTTTGCATGTGAACTCTGCAGCCTTTTAGTAACACTGCACATGGCTACAGCTGTGTGGAATCACTGCACATGGACGGCAGTCTTTGGGTGACACAGTCACGATTCCATTGTGATGATATCTTGGTATTTTCCATCAAAAGCAGTATTCCAGTAATCAAATCTATCATCTGCCTCTGCATCTTGATAGAAAAGATAAAATGCCTCTAAATCTTCGGCATGATTCTTTTGAGAATAATGATCGGCTAACTGTTGAAAATCAGTCCGGATTTTGAAAGGAACTTCGGGAATGGTGAAATCTGAATATATTTTTTGATTAAAATCCTCTGCAACAAGGGTTTGATATTTAATGGAAAGCTCTTTTGCAATAGTACTAGCTCTCCAATGTCCAATTTGTTTTCTTAAGGAAAGATTATGACAGGGCCAGGGATACTCAGAGGAGAGGAGGTAAGGTTTGACTAGATGTTTTTTGAGAAGGATTTTGTGTTGAGCAGGATAACAAATTCCTCTGATCCATTCTGGGGCTTTGCTTTGAATGAGTAACTCTACATATCTTTTTTGGAGGAAACTTATTAAAGGCATGTATAATACAATGAGATAGTTTTCGTCCAAATCCTTTTGATTGATCAGGGTTAGTAATGAGAATATTGACAAGATATCCATAATCTAAAAGCTTTTGAGGAGTTAAAACTATTGGTTCTTTGTTGAAATAGATTGTGACAGGAAGATATTGGGAGAGATCTAAAGAGGCTCTGCATATGCTATAGGTAAGGTGACATTTACAATCTGGCATGGAAAGGGGAATTTCCGTACACAAAGGGTCTGTTTTGAGACATTCAAGGGCTTTGAGACCATGATAACATTCCCATGTCCAAGTCATACCTGGAATGAGTTTGTAATTGCAAGCGAATTCAATTAAAGCCTTTTGAATAAACTCTTGCCTGTTGAGCTCAGTTTCTTGAAGAGTTTGATGAACATATTCTCTACAATCAGCATCTGGTAACTGATTGAGAAAACTGTGGGAGAAGAAGAAAGCTCTTAATTTCTTTGTTTCTCTTTCTACTTTTGCTTTAACTAGTGGGGTTAAAGTTAGAATCTTTTCTTTTCCTTTAGCCAGTGGGGCTAAAGTTCTGATGCTCTCTCTTATCTCACTTTTACTCTTTTCTTTAGCCAGTGGGGCTAAGATAGCACTCTTACTCGTCTCACCTTTTGCTTTAGCCAGTGGGGCTAAAGTTATATCCTCTAAAGAATCAAGTTCTTTGAATCTGCTTTCATCCAGTAGGGATGATGATGATATTCCACTATGAGCCAGTTGGGCTGACAGGGCTTCAACTTGTCTTTTGAGAAGTTCATTCTCTTTGATCAGCTCAAGATTATTAGCAGTAATATCATTGAGAAAATATTCATTTGTTCCACAAGTACAACAAGTTTTGTGATGAAATTTATGATGAGAAAAACGAAAATAATCTGCTACTACTTGCAAGACTAATGACTTATTATTAAAGTTACTAATATTCCAAATAGCATCTAATATTACTGTTTCACTATTATCTAATCCTTCTAAATTACCTCTGTAATGAAGATTAGACTCTTTAGGCCAGACAGGTAAAGCATTGTCAACAAAATACATCAATCCATGGGGATCCATCTGCAAAACTAATCTGATTAATATAAACAGTAATATCTTATAAGATGAAGGAACAGATTTGAATGTAGTATGGAAATAATTAAATAAATTATTAGGTATTTGAAACCTAATTTTTTGAAAATCTTTATTGAGAGACGTGTAATGAACTTCTTGATTTTTAAATATCATGTTGATAATAGATATTGAACTATTTTGAATTTCATCAACATCTTTGTCTCTCATAGGGGTAAGAAATTCAAATATGATTTCTTTGCCTTTTTGAAGAGTATGCACTCCCTGAGATGTTACATGAAAAGGATAAATTTGAGTTAGGAAAGGAGTTCCTAAGATAACAGGTGTTGAAATGTTTTTGACCAAAATAAAAGTATTTTTGAAACAAATACCTTTATTGTAAATTTAAGCCTTGGTTAGTTTGAAATCTATATGAAGCTTTGAACCATTAGCACTAGTTAAAGACTCTAAAGTCTTTTCATTGTACTTAGTAGGAATTAAACCTTCTTGAATGCAGTTCATGTCTGCACCTGAGTCTATCAGGGCAATGAAACTCTTATGATATTCTTCATTAATGATTAATGATATTTTGCAATACCATTTTTGAATTTGAATCCTATTGATGATATTGAGATAAGTTTCATGAGAATCTGAAGATTGATCAATATCTTCATCTTCATCTTCATTCTTTTGACTAGACTCTTGACTATTGATATGATTCTTTAATGACAAATTAAGCAAATCTAATTCTATTCGGCTCTGATCTTGCTTTAGTTGCTTAATTTCTTCTTTGACTTCTTTGATTTCATTTTGAAGATCTTTGATTGTAACAACCTGTTGTTTTGAATTCATTTTTGACAGAATAGCACTAAGGCTAATTGGTTTGATGTCAGGAAAGCTAGGCTTCTCTTTATCTAAGATGTCTTTTAATTTCAAAAGATATTGCCTTTTGATTTCATCATCTTCTATCTTTTCTATGACATCTATGAGGAAACTAGCTTCTGATGAAATAACATTTATTGACTTTGATTTGCAAGTTCCATTGCAATCTGGATCCTTGCAATTTTGAATACAGGGTTCATCTTTTTCAATTTCAGAAGATTCTGAAGCAGATGATTCTTCTTGAATTTGAAAAATATTTTCGATTTGATGTTCAGAATTCCTATCTGATGATTCCTTTTCAGATTCATTCTCTGAGTCTGAAATATTGTTAATGAACAATTTACTTAATTCTTTCTTTAATGAATCACTAATGTTTAATGAATTGATCTTAGTTCTCATCGGACAATTACTCTTGTAATGTCCTACTTGACCACATCTATAACAGACAAGATTTTTGAATGACTTTCTAGCCTTTGAACTCTTCTTTGATGATTCTTTGAAAGGTTTTGATTCATTTCTATCATAATTTGTTCTTCTTTTATTGAACTTCCTATGACTAAAACCTTTTCTAAAGGACTTTTGATTTTTCTTATCTCTTGATGAAGGAGGAACTAAATTTGTATCAAATCCCATTTGATTACAAATATTCCCTAGTTCATTCTTCCTTTTATGACTATCTTTTTGAATTTTGTTTTTGAACTTAATATCATTACACTCAACCATGATTTCTTGATTGACAGCACTAACTAACTGACCATAAGAGGAAGATTCATAGACTTGAGTTAATGATAATCCTTGTTGAGTTCCATAGTTTCTCAACCTTTCTTTGACCTTTTCTGTAAATAGCTTAGGAAGACCACAGATAAACTTCTCTTTCCAATAAGTTAAATTGCAATCACTTCTTAAGAACACTTTTGAGAAAAAGACATCTTTATACCATCTTAAGTCTGAGAGTTCTCTACATCTTAAGTTGGTTAAGATTTCTAATGACTTATTTTGAAAACTTTGAGGTTCTCCTATGAAATGTTTAATGATAGCATAGATCAAAAGTTCTATGCATGTTGAACTATCAGTTTCAGGATCTATGGAAGTTTCTATTTCTAATCTTTGATCTTCAGTGAGATAATTATCCCACCAACCTTTGAGTTGACCAGTGAAACCACTAACAATGATTTTAAGGATATTCCTTAAATCTGCTGAAGGAATTTTGATTCTAAAAGCATTCACTGCCATGAGGATTTCATTAGTATGATTTAATATCTCATGTTCGCTCATACCATCAATATTCCACTCATAGATACTAGTTCCATCATAACTACTATGGACATATTGACTTCTTTCCTCAAATTGAATATCTGGAAGAGTAGGTCTAGGATAATAATTCCTAGTTTGATAAGTTCTTCGACCTAATCTCAGATTCTGTTTTAAAACTTTATTGACAGCTAATTCTTCTTCTTCTTGATTGATCATATTGATCGACTGTTTCTTTTCTAACTTATTGAGTTTATCGACTATTAGGTTTAAAGCATCTTCATTTCCAAACCTAATGTCTTTCATTTTTGAAAAGTTTGGCATCCTATAAATAGGTTGCTGAATTTCTGATTTATTGAAAGATATTGAAGGAGAAGAAGGAGACTTTGATGAGAAAGGACCTAATGAAAGAGGACCTAAAGGACGACTTAATGGAGGAAGATCTAATGAATTATTTAATGAAGGAAGAGAAGAGAGTATATTCTCTACTCTAGTCATTTGATCTGAAACAGTTTTGAGTATTTGATTTGTGTAATTATTCTGATATTGAATATTCTTGACATCTTTTAACGAAAGATTGTCCTTATCAGGACCATGACTCATTTTGAAAGGTGAAGCAATTACTTCTTCTTGATGAACATTTTTGACAATGATTTCTTCTAAAGGAGGATGAACTGCAGTGACAGTTGTATTGGATGAGGTTTTCCAATTTTGAGCTGTCCTGGTATTCATATTGATTTCCTTAGGTGTTCTAAAAGGATAAGGGATGTAATTTTTCCTAGCATAGACTTCGAACCATTCGAAGAAAGGAATGTTGATCTTAGCACGTTCTAACTTATCATAATAGAACATTTTGTAATATTGCAGAATCTCTTTACTAAATGTATTGAAATACCAGTGTCTTTTCTCTCTATTGTAATCTCTCATGAATTCCTCCTTAAGATATTCTTTATCTATAATGAATTCTTTTGATATGACATTAAGTTGGCTTTGAAAATCAGACGCTGTAGGAGACATATGAGGAGACTCTTGATCTTGAGTTTCCTGATAGACTCGCTTTGGGATGACAGGTCTAAAATTGATTCCTGATGAACTTATTGAAGAGAAATCTATTGATCTTCTTGCAGAACTATAATGAGTTGATGGTTCATACCTAGAAGAGTATGACCTTCCAAATTTGAGAGTAACATTCCCTGAGGGAGATGTTAAAATTTGATTTAATTCTGGATATTCTGGGGATCTAGGAGGGACTGCATCCTCTATTTCCCATTCATCCACATATGAAATTTCATCATGTCTTAACCTTTTAGGGGTTATTGACTGAGAATTTTGAGTATTGACTTCTAACAACAAAGATTCATCTTTTGGAGATTGTTTGATGCAACCTATGTTGATTTTGGTTTTCATGACTTTGTAACAGATTCGGAATATAACAGCCATGTGTTCTATTCCTGGAAGAAACTTTTCTTCCTTTGATTTGATTTTGAGTTCTAAAAACTTTGAAGTGTCAGGATGTCCTAAACCCATAGTGTAGTTTGGAAAATAATCTACATATGTGGGACCATTATGAAGATTTGATTAAATGACTCCTAAAACGGATTCTTTGAAATCTATGATTCTTTTGTCTCTGAGGTATACTAGTATTGGAGTATCTATCCCTACTCTGTGAAGAGGTTTGACAGCTACTTGAACCAATCCTAGATGGAGATATTTGAAACCTTGTTGACGATGTTTCTTAATCATCTCTTCTGAGAGAAGATGAATCCTATCTTTTGATTTTTTGACTGTTATTGTTTTTTCCACTGTTTTAATGACATAATTTTGACGTATCTCAAAACTACCTTTTTGATAAATTTCTGATGAAGAAACTTTAGGAATAGTCCAATTTTGAAGGTTTTGCTCTATCTGAGAAATAACAATTTCCCTGCTATTACTTCTATCCTCTTGATTATCTGATGAATAGTCACGTTCTTGAATACTTGAACTAGAAGGTTCATGTCTACTAGACAATAATCTCTTAATCACCCTTGACATTATAATCAATCTTAACTCTAACGGCCAAGTGTTTTCCTTGAACTTACCGGGAACACCCCGCTTATCAACGGTTTTACTGCCTCCCCTGGGACTTACGACTGGGAACACGATTACCAGCTTACCAACGCTAAGTTAAGAAAATATCTCGGTCTAGAAAATTAGAGTCTTAATATCTTACACAATCTTGGACTTTAGAGATCTATGACCAACTTAATGAACTTCTAAGACGAATATCTTGAACAATGACTAGACAGCAAGATAAACAAGTCCCTTGAAATAATATTGAGAAAATTGTTGATAAGTTTGAATTTCTTCTGTTTCCAAAGGACATTCCTTTTTGAGGTAATTAACTCTATTGCTATAAAGCTAATAAGAAAGTTTTAGCTTTTCTATTGAAGGACCATAATACTCTACCATCTGACTCAGACAGCTAGATATGTAATTCTTTTTGATCTTAAAGTGACTTGATATCTACACACCCAAACGTAGTAAGGATCTGCTGTTTGAAGAAATTCTTTGTTGAGAAGGAGACTTCTGTAATATCTAATTAAAGCTTGATCTTCCATCAAACCATAACCATGATATCTACTGACTCGGTATTGCTGCCACCTAGCCATGTAGAGTGTTCATGTTTATCTTTTGAAGAAAGTGTTTTAATGAAAAATTAACACACTGACGAGAGGACGCACGCACCTAGACGGACATAGACACACCCATTACCCCCACCACAAAAAGAGGCAGCACTCTGATACCATTCGGGGCAGGATCGTCTCTGATCCCTTGTTGCAGAAGATTTTAATCAAAAAATATATTTAGATTTAACCATTCCTGAAGTTCCTTTCAAAATTCGGACACTTCAGTTTCCAAAGGACGTTCCTTTTTGAGGTATCTAACTCTGTTACTATAAAGCCAATAAGAGAGTTTTAGCTTTTCTATTGAAGGACCATAATACCCTACCATCTGACTCAGACAGCTAGATATGCAATTCTTTTTGATCTTAAAGTGACTTGATACCTACAAACCCAAATGTAGTAAGGATCTGCTGTTTGAAGAAACTCTTTGTCGAGAAGGAGACTTCTATAATATCTAATTAAAGCTTGATCTTCCATCAAACCATAACCATTATATCTACTGACTCGGTATTGCTGCCACCTAGCCATGTAGAGTGTTCATGATTATCTTTTGAAGAAAGTGATTTAATGAAAACTAACACACCGACGAGAGGACGCACACGCACCTAGGACACAGACACACCCATTACCCCCACCACAAAAAGAGGCGGCACAGGCTCTGATACCATTCGGGGCAGGATCGCTCTTAGATTTTGACTTAATGATTATGAAAGTCTTAATGAGTAATGAGTAAGTCAAAACATGTAAAACATGTAAAGAAAGTGTGTGCAAAAATGAATTAAAAAGTGAAGAAGGAGTAGAAGATTCGGAGTGAATAGTAACTTATGAACAGTGACGTGAATAGTAAACGTGAACAGTAATTATGAACATGAACAGTAATGAACAGTAATGAACAGTAACTTCGAAAATTAAAAAGTATGCTAATCCGGCGGTAGTCCGCACTGGAAAGCAGTAGGAAGGGGAAATGCTTATGAAAGGGAGCTAATCCGGCGGTAGTCCACACTGGAAAGCATAGGAGAAAGATAATGAATGCTTAATGAAAAGTAATGAAATAAAACTTAATATTGAACAAAATAACACTTACAACTTTGAAACTTCTTGAAATACACTTTGAAAAAGTTACAAACTTTGAGGAGAGCACAAGGGCTTTGTTGAAGGCTAATGACTTAATGAAACTTTGATGAAAGGAGAAGGTTGAAAGGTTAGCTAGACTTGGCTAAGCTAAGGATTATTTCTACAAAATATTTACATTCATTGGGAGAATATTTTACATTCTATTTTACCTTGCCTTCTCTTGTGATGAAGGTGGCTATTTATAGACTCTTGAGGGAATGATGGATTCCAAATGGTTTGAAGTCCATTCTTGTCTTGTTGTATGAATGAGGGAAGGATGGATTCCAAATGGTTTGAAGTCCATACTTGTCTTCTTGTGTGATGTGTGATGAAGCTTTTCATGATGGCTTTTGGTAATGACACTTGTTGAGTCGGGAAGCATTCTTTTCTTCTCTTGTTGACACATGTCTGGACACTTGGCATGATGAGGAGTCTCCATAAAACTTTGTTGACTTGTTGAATATGATGATAAGTTTGCATGTGAACTCTGCAGCCTTTTAGTAACACTGCACATGGCTACAGCTGTGTGGAATCACTGCACATGGACGGCAGTCTTTGGGTGACTGTGTCACGATTCCATTCTACTGTAATGATATCTTGGTATTCTGCATCAAAGGCAGTGTTCCAGTAATCAAATCTGTCGTCTGCCTCTGCATCTTGATAGAAAAGATGAAATGCCTCTAAATCTTCGGCATAATTCTTTTGAAAATAATGATCGACTAACTGTTGAAAATCAGTCCGAGTTTTGAAAGGAACTTCGGGAATGGTTAAGTCTGAATATATTTTTTGATTAAAATCTTCTGCAACAAGGGTTTGATATTTAATGGAAAGCTCTTTTGCAATAGTAAAAGCTCTCCAATGTCTAATTTGCTTTCTTAGGGAAAGATTATGACAAGGCCAGGGATACTCAGAGGAGAGAAGGTAAGGTTTGACTAAATATTTTTTGAGAAGAATTTTGTGTTGAGCAGGATAACAAATCCCTTTGATCCATTCTGGGGCTTTGCTTTGAATGAGTAGCTCGACATATCTTTTTGGAGGAAACTTATCAAAGGCATGTATAATACAATGAGACAGTTTTCTTCCAAATCCTATTGATTGATCAGGGTTGGTAATGAGGACATTGGCAAGATATCCATAATCTAAAAGCTTTTGAGGAGTTAAAATTATTGGTTCTTTATTGAAATAGATTGTGACAGGAAGATATTGGGAGAGATCTAATGAGGCTCTACATATGCTATAGGTAAGGTGACATTTAAAATCAGGCATGGAAAGGGGAATTTCTGTGCACAAAGGGTCTGTTTTGAAACATTTAATGGCTTTAAGACCATGATAACATTCCCATGTCCAAGTCATACCTGGAATGAGTTTGTAATTGCAAGCGAATTCAATTAAAGCCTTTTGAATAAACTCTTGCCTGTTGAGCTCAGTTTCTTGAAGAGTTTGATGAACATATTCTCTACAATCAGCATCTGGTAACTGATTGAGAAAACTGTGGGAGAAGAAGAAAGCTCTTGATTTCTTTGTTTCTCTTTCTACTTTTGCTTTAACCAGTGGGGTTAAAGTTAGAATCTTTTCTTTTCCTTTAGCCAGTGGGGCTAAAGTTCTGTCGCTCTCTCTCATCTTACCTTTACCCTTATCTTTAGCCAGTGGGGCTAAGATAGCACTCTTATCTGTATCCCATTTTGCTTTAGCCAGTGGGGCTAAAGTTATATCCTCTAAAGCATCAAGTTCTTTGAATCTGCTTTCATCCAGTGGGGATGATGATGATATTCCACTGTGAGCCAGTTGGGCTGACAGGGCTTCAACTTGTCTTTTGAGAAGTTCATTCTCTTTGATCAGCTCAAGATTATTAGCAGTAATATCAGTAAGAAAATATTCATTTGTTTCACAAGTAAGACAAGTTTTGTGATGAAATTTATGATGAGAAAAACGAAAATAGTCTGCTACTACTTGCAAGACTAATGACTTATTATTGAAGTCACTAATATTCCAAATAGCATCTAATATTACTGTTTCACTATCTTCTAATCCCTCTAAATTACCTCTGTAATGAAGATTAGACTCTTTAGGCCAGACAGGTAAAGCTTTGTCAACAAAATACATCAATCCATGGGGATCCATCTGCAAAACTAGTCTGATTAGTATAAACAGTAATATCCTATATGATGAAGGATCAAATAAATTGTTAGGTATTTGAAACCTAATTTTTTGAAAAACATTATTGAGAGGTATGTAATGAATTTCTTGATTTTTGAATATCATGTTGATAACAGATATTGAACTATTTATAAGAGCGATCCTGCCCCGAATGGTATCAGAGCCTGTGCCGCCTCTTAGATTTTGACTTAATGATTATGAAAGTCTAAATGAGTAATGAGTAAGTCAAAACATGTAAAACATGTAAAGAAAGTGTGTGCAAAAATGAATTAAAAAGTGAAGAAGGAGTAGAAGATTCGGAGTGAATAGTAACTTATGAACAGTGACGTGAATAGTAAACGTGAACAGTAATTATGAACATGAACAGTAATGAACAGTACTTCGAAAATTAAAAAGGATGCTAATCCGGCGGTAGTCCGCACTGGAAAGCAGTAGGAAGGGGAAATGCTTATGAAAAGGAGCTAATCCGGCGGTAGTCCGCACTGGAAAGCATAGGAGAAGGATAATGAATGCTTAATGAAAAGTAATGAAATAAAACTTAATATTGAACAAAATAACACTTACAACTTTGAAATTTCTTGAAATACACTTTTGAAAAAGTTACAAACTTTGAGGAGAGCACAAGGGCTTTGATGAAGGGCTTTGGAGTAAGCTAATGACTTAATGAAACTTTGATGAAAGGAGAAGGTTAGCTAGACTTGGCTAAGCTAAAGTATTTACACTCCTTGGGAGAATATCTTACATTCTATTTACCTTGCCTTCTCTTGTGATGAAGGTGGCTATTTATAGACTCTTGAGGGAAGGATGGATTCCAAATGTTTTGAAGTCCATACTTGTCTTGTTGTGTGATGTGTGATGAAGCTTTTCATGATGGCTTTTGGTAATGACACTTGTTGAGTGGGGAAGCATTCTTTTCTTCTCTTGTTGACACATGTCTGGACACTTGGCATGATGAGGAGTCTCCATAAAACTTTGTTGACTTGTTGAATATGATGATAAGTTTGCATGTGAACTCTGCAGCCTTTTAGTAACACTGCACATGGCTACAGCTGTGTGGAATCACTGCACATGGACGGCAGTCTTTGGGTGACTGTGTCACGATTCCCTAGTGATGTCAATTCTGTAGCAGTCATCTTCATTTTGAGGAGTGTAACTTGAATTGATTTCTTCTGAGTCTGATGAAGCTACTTGAGATTCTACTTCTTTGAGTTTTGCTTTGAGCATAGCAACCTCATTGAGGAGTGCTGTTTTACCTTTTGAAGATGTTGTCTCTTGTTGAACTTGCTTTCCTGAGCTGCGTCGAGTCCTGGGATTGATCTGCATGAAATACTTTTGAACTCTGGATACATCAGCCAATGAATGGTCAAATTGTCTCCACCATTTTACTTTGAATAATCTGATTAGCCTTTGAGGGAAGTAAGGAGGAAGAAGGGGATCTTGTTGTAACTTATAAGACCAACAAAGGATCCAAGCAACATTGAATTTGATACAGAAAGATAAGAGTTTATTGAGTTCAGGGATTTTTGGGGTATTATCTTTGAATAAAAGAAAGGCTTCATAAACCTGAGGAACGAAGATTTGAGTGATTGGTCCACAGTAAAAGAACCATTCTTTGAACCATAAAGGAAGTGATGCAGGATTAAGATTTCGACAAAAATACAAAAACCACGAATGATTATAAGGGGCTAGATACAAGAAGTTGAACCAGGCTTTTTGATAATCAAAATAATCAAAAGGAGGATGAGGGAATTTTGTTGAGAATTTTCTTTTAGTAAGAGGTTTTTGATTCCAATCAGAAATAGAAAGGACTTTTCTGATTTTGGCTTTTTTATCTTGGCTTTTGAATAGGTGATTTCATTTTTATGATTCAAATTATAAGTAAAAATATACTGAACCAGTATCTGCTAGGATATGTTCATAAAATTCTTTGGTTTTGAAAAAGTCTTATGGGAAATAATGAAATTTTTTTGGAAAAGTCTGTTAAACAATGTCACTGATATTTTTATACCTATGAGGTTCAGGGTAACATATGTGAAGGAAGACAGTTTTTTGAACATAAGATGACTCATGAGATGTTGTTGAGGGTGTCAGAGCACTATGGTAAGATCTTGGTTGAAGGATAGGTTTTAAACTTTGAAATCTGTATTGAGAAGATGAT
This sequence comes from Cercis canadensis, assembly GCA_003255065.1. Taxonomy (NCBI): domain Eukaryota; kingdom Viridiplantae; phylum Streptophyta; class Magnoliopsida; order Fabales; family Fabaceae; genus Cercis; species Cercis canadensis. The sequence goes on from QAOA01001066.1 coordinate 2,458,101, forward strand.
GACCTAAAAGGAGTTGCCTCTGGGTTTAATGAATTTGATGATGATGATGGTAGAGGTTTTGAAGAACTAGTAGCCATATTCTTCTTACTCATTTTTCCCCTGTAGGAATTCACGAGTAAGGAAATCAGGAAGGGAATTTTTCTCTCCTTTAATGAATTCAATTTGAAAATCAAAACAAGATAAAATTGCTTGCCATCTTGCAAAAATCTGTTTTGAGACTAGATTTTGAACATCTTTTTGTAAAATATCTTTTGCAGCTTTGCAATCGACTCTTAACAAAAAGGTTTTGTTGACCAAATCATCTTGAAATTTTGAGATGCACAAAACAATGGATAACACTTCTTTTTTGATGGTGGAATAATTCTTTTGAGATTCGATCCACAGTCCTGAACGGTATCTTACTATTTGTTCTGGACTAGTTTCTTCAACCCTTTGTTTTAGGATTCCCCCATAACCTATATCAGAAGCATCAGTTTCTACAATCATATAGGCTAAAGGATCAAGAATAACTAGACAAGGAAGATTTTGAGATAGAATTTTCAATTCTTTAATGACTTGAGTCATTTCCTGACTCCATGCAGGTGGATTTTTCTTATGTCTTTTGAATAATGGTTTACATTTCTGTCTTAAATTGGGAATAAAATCAGAAATATAATTCAAACATCCTAAAAATCTTTGCAATTGATTTTTATCTTTGATCTCATCTGGAAATTTATTTGAAAATTCTATTGATCTGTTGATAGGCTTAATAGTACCTTGATAAATATCAAAGCCTAAAAACCTAACTTCTGTTTGAAACAGTTTCATTTTCTTGGCTGATACCACCAATCCATTTTGTTTGACTAATTGAAAAAATGTTTCTAAATGCTCAAAATGCTTATTGATTGAATTTGAGAAAACCAAAACATCGTCTATATAGACAATTATGAAAGGATGCTAATCCGGCGGTAGTCCGCACTGGAAAGCAATAGGAAGGGGAAATGCTTATGAAAGGGAGCTAATCCGGCGGTAGTCCGCACTGGAAAGCATAGGAGAAGGATAATGAATGCTTAATGAAAAGTAATGAAATAAAACTTAATATTGAACAAAATAACACTTACAACTTTGAAACTTCTTGAAATACACTTTGAAAAAGTTACAAACTTTGAGGAGAGCACAAGGGCTTTGTTGAAGGCTAATGACTTAATGAAACTTTGATGAAAGGAGAAGGTTGAAAGGTTAGCTAGACTTGGCTAAGCTAAAGGATTATTTCTACAAGGTATTTACACTCCTTGGGAGAGTATCTTACATTCTATTTACATTGCCTTCTCTTGTGATGAAGGTGGCTATTTATAGACTCTTGAGGGAATGATGGATTCCAAATGCTTTGAAGTCCATACTTGTCTTGTTGTATGATGTGTGATGAAGCTTTTCATGATGGCTTTTGGTGATGACACTTGTTGAGTGGGGAAGCATTCTTTTCTTCTCTTGTTGACACATGTCTGGACACTTGGCATGATGATAAGTTTGCATGTGAACTCTGCAGCCTTTTTTTAGTAACACTGCACATGGCTACAGCTGTGTGGAATCACTGCACATGGACGGCAGTCTTTGGGTGACTGTGTCACGATTCCCTAGTGATNTGACTGTGTCACGATTCCATTCTACTGTAATGATATCTTGGTATTCTGCATCAAAAGCAGTGTTCCAGTAATCAAATCTGTCATCTGCCTCTGCATCTTGATAGAAAAGATGAAATGCCTCTAAATCTTCGACATGATTCTTTTGAAAATAATGATCGACTAACTGTTGAAAATCAGTTCGAATTTTGAAAGGAACCTCGGGAATGGTTAAATCTGAATATATTTTTTGATTAAAATCCTCTGCAACAAGGGTTTGATATTTAATAGAAAGCTCTTTTGCAATAGTAAAAGCTCTCCAATGTCTGATTTGCTTTCTTAAGGAAAGATTATGACAGGGCCAGGGATACTCAGAGGAGAGAAGGTAAGGTTTGACTAGATGTTTTTTGAGAAGGATTTTGTGTTGAGCAGGATAACAAATTCCTCTGATCCATTCTGGGGCTTTGCTTTGAATGAGTAACTCTACATATCTTTTTGGAGGAAACTTATCAAAGGCATGTATAATACAATGAGATAGTTTTCGTCCAAATCCTTTTGATTGATCAGGGTTGGTAATGAGAGCATTGGCAAGATACCCATAATCTAAAAGCTTTTGAGGAGTTAAAATTATTGGTTCTTTGTTGAAATAGATTGTGACAGGCAGATATTGGGAGAGATCTAATGAGGATCTACATATGCTATAGGTAAGGTGACATTTACAATCGGGCATGGAAAGGGGAATTTCTGTACACAAAGGGTCTATTTTGAGACATTCAATGGCTTTGAGACCATGATAACATTCCCATGTCCAAGTCATACCTGGAATGAGTTTGTAATTGCAAGCGAATTCAATTAAAGCCTTTTGAATAAACTCTTGCCTGTTGAGCTCAGTTTCTTGAAGAGTTTGATGAACATATTCTCTACAATCAGCATCTGGTAACTGATTGAGAAAACTGTGGGAGAAGAAGAAAGCTCTTGATTTCTTTGTTTCTCTTTCTACTTTTGCTTTAACCAGTGGGGTTAAAGTTAGAATCTTTTCTTTTCCTTTAGCCAGTGGGGCTAAAGTTCTGTCGCTCTCTCTCATCTTACCTTTACCCTTATCTTTAGCCAGTGGGGCTAAGATAGCACTCTTATCTGCATCCCATTTTGCTTTAGCCAGTGGGGCTAAAGTTATATCCTCTAAAGCATCAAGTTCTTTGAATCTGCTTTCATCCAGTGGGGATGATGATGATATTCCACTGTGAGCCAGTTGGGCTGACAGGGCTTCAACTTGTCTTTTGAGAAGTTCATTCTCTTTGATCAACTCAAGATTATTAGCAGTAATATCAGTAAGAAAATATTCATTTGTTCCACAAGTAAGACAAGTTTTGTGATGAAATTTATAATGAGAAAAACGAAAATAATCTGCTACTACTTGCAGGACTAATGACTTATTATTGAAGTCACTAATATTCCAAATAGCATCTAATATTACTGTTTCACTATCTTCTAATCCCTCTAAATTACCTCTGTAATGAAGATTAGACTCTTTAGGCCAGATAGGTAAAGCTTTGTCAACAAAATACATCAATCCATGGGGATCCATCTGCAAAACTAATCTGATTAGTATAAACAGTAATATCTTATATGATGAAGGAACAAATATATTATGGAATAAAGTATTAGGTATTTGAAACCTAATCTTTTGAAAAACATTATTGAAGGGTATGTAATGAACTTCTTGATTTTTGAATATCATGTTGATAACAGATATTGAACTATTTTGAATTTCATCAACATCTTTGTCTCTCATAGGGGTAAGAAATTCAAATATGATTTCTTTGCCTTTTTGAAGAGTATGCACTCCCTGAGATGTTACATGAAAAGGATAAATTTGAGTTAGGAAAGGAGTTCCTAAGATAACAGGTGTTGAAATGTTTTTGACCAGAATAAAAGTATTTTTGAAACAAATACCTTTATTGCAAATTTGAGCCTTGGTTAATTTGAAGTTTATATGAAGCTTTGAACCGTTAGCACTAGTTAAAGACTCTAGAGTCTTTTCATAGTACTTAGTAGACTTTGAACCATTAGCACTAGTTAAAGACTCTAAAGTCTTTTCATAGAACTTAGTAGGAATTAAACCTTCTTGAATGCAATTCATGTCTGCTCCTGAGTCTATCAAAGCAATGAAACTCTTATGATATTCTTCATTAATGATTAATGATATTTTGCAATACCATTTTTGAATTTGAATCCTATTGATGATATTGAGATAAGTTTCATGAGAATCTGAAGATTGATCAATATCTTCATCTTCATCTTCATTCTTTTGACTAGACTCTTGACTATTGAGATGACTCTTTAATGACAAATTAAGCAAGTCTAATTCTATTCGGCTTTGATCTTGCTAATCAACGAATTAAAGAAGAAACTGAAGAAACTAATCATTTTGAAGGTCTTTGACAGTAACAACCTGTTGTTTTGAATTCATTTTTGACAAAATAGCACTAAGGCTAATTGGTTTGATATCAGGAAAGCTAGGCTTCTCTTTATCTATGATGTCTTTTAATTTCAAAAGATATTGCCTTTTGATTTCATCATCTTCTATCTTTTCTATGACATCTATGAGGAAACTAGCTTCTGATGAAATAACATTTATTGACTTTGATTTGCAAGTTCCATTGCAATCTGGATCCTTGCAATTTTGGATACAGGGTTCATCTTTTTCAGTTTCAGAAGATTCTGAAGCAGATGATTCTTCTTGAATTTGAAAAATGTTTTCCATTTGATTTTCAGAATTTCTATCTGATGATTCCTTTTCAGATTCATTCTCTGAGTCTGAAATATTGTTAATGAACAATTTACTTAATTCTTTCTTTAATGAATCACTAATGTTTAATGAATTGATCTTAGATCTCATCGGACAATTACTCTTGTAATGTCCTACTTGACCACATCTATAACAGACAGGATTTTTGAATGACTTTCTAGACTTTGAACTCTTCTTTGATGATTCTTTGAAAGGTTTTAGTTCATTTCTATCATGATTTGTTCTTCTTTTATTGAACTTTCTATGACCAAAATCTTTCCTAAAAGACTTATTCTTTTTCTTATCTCTTGATGAAGAAGGAACTAAATTTGTATCAAATCCCATTTGATTACAAATATTTCCTAGTTCATTCTTCCTTTTATGACTATCTTTTTGAATTTTGTTTTTGAACTTAATATCATTACACTCAACCATGATCTCTTGATTGACAGCACTAACTAACTGACCATAAGATGAAGATTCATAGACTTGAGTTAATGATAAACCTTGTTGAGTTCCATGGTTTCTCAACCTTTCTTTGACTTTTTCTGCAAATAGCTTAGGAAGACCACAGATAAACTTTTCTTTCCAATAAGCCAAATTGCAATCACTTCTTAAGAACACTTTTGAGAAAAAGACATCTTTATACCATCTTAAGTCTGAGAGCTCTCTACACCTTAAGTTGGTTAAGATTTCTAATGACTTGTCTTGAAAGCTTTGAGGTTCACCTATGAAATGTTTGATGATAGCATAGATCAAAAGTTCTATGCATGTTGAACTATCAGTTTCAGGATCTATTGAAGTTTCTATTTCTAATCTTTGATCTTCAGTGAGATAATTATCCCACCAACCTTTGAGTTGACCAGTGAAACCACTAACAACAATTTTAAGGATATTCCTTAAATCTGCTGAAGGAATTTTGATTCTAAAAGCATTAACTGCCATGAGGATTTCATTAGTATGATTCAATATCTCATGTTCGCTCATACCATCAATATTCCACTCATAGATACTAGTTCCATCATAACTACTATGGACATATTGATTTCTTTCCTCAAATTGAATATCTGGAAGAGTAGGTCTAGGATAGTAATTCTTAGTTTGATAAGTTCTTCGACCTAATCTCAAATTCTGTTTTAAAACTTTATTGACAGCTAATTCTTCTTTTTCTTGTTTGATCATATTGATTGAAGGTTTCTTTTCCACTATTAGGTTTAAGGAATCCTTTTTTCCAAACCTAATGTTTTTCATTTTTGAAAAGTTTGGCATCCTATAAATAGGTTGCTGAATTTCTGATTTATTGAAAAATATTAAAGGGGACTTTGATGAGGAAGGACTTAAAGGATGACTTAAGGGAGGAAGATCTAATGAATTATTTGATGAGGGAAGAGAAGAGAGTGTATTCTCTACCCTAATCATTTGGTCTATGTTTGGACATTTTGATGAATGACTACCTTTGTCAAGATCATGATTTATTATGGGAAGTGAAGCAATTACTTCTTCTTGATGAATATTTTCAACAGTAATTTTTTCTAAAGGAGGATGGATAACAGTAACTAGTGTTTCTGATGCAGTTTCCTGATTTATCCTAGTACTTTTCTTGATCTTCTTGATCGGTTTATAAGGATAAACTGTATCATCCACCTTAGCAAAAGGATAGCTAATATCATTTACTTCAGCATACTCTTCGAACCATTCGAAGAAAGGCATGTTGTAGTTCATGATATTTAACTCATGATAATAAATTTCTTTGAATATTTATTTTGCTTGATGATTGAATTTTTTGAAATACCAACGTCTTTTCTCTTTGTTTGAGGTTCTCATGAATTCTTTCCTAAGATATTCTTTATCTATTTGAAACTCTTTTAATGGCCTGGGAAAAGACATATGAGGAGAATTTTGAGTAAAAGGCTTTGAACTAACTATTCTAAAGTTAATTCCTAATGAATTTTTTGAAGAGGATTTTAATGATCTTTTGCTAGGACTGTAATGAGTTGATGATTCAAAACTAGAATCTTCTAATTCCAATTCTTCTTCATCTGAATTTTCATCATCTTGATCAATTAAAATTTCATCATCTTGATCATCTGTTGAATAGCCATGTTCTTCCGTATCTGAATCAAAAGATTCATCTTCGCTAGACATGTATCCTCGATCCATCTTTGATTTTATGATCAATCTTAACTCTATCGATCAAACTAAAATAAATTATCAATTCTTTCTTTTTTTTAATCCACGCCTCTCTCTCTTAGTCTCCCAAATCCCAATCGCATGCTCTCCCCGTCTCGCATTCTCTCTTTTTCTTCAGTGTGAAAGAGAACACCCCATCCCCACTGCCGGCGCCGGAGAAGGAGAAGCTAGCCACCGCCGGGACCGCCACCCTGGATCCCCCCTCTCTCCATCGCAGGCTCATAGTCTCGCATTCGATACTCTCTTTTTCTTCAGTGTGAAAAAGAACACACCATCCCGACTGCCGGCGGCGGAGAAGGAGAACCTAGCCGCCGCCACTCTCGGATCTCCCCCTCTGTCCATCGCAGCAGCAGCCAACTCCCTCTTTCCATCGTCACTTCAAAAGGTATGATTCTTTGCGATTCTGGACTTCTGGTGCGATTTTCTTCAACTTGTTCTGTTATCAATATATAGTGTTAGACTGTTGCTACTATTTATAAATTCCCGTCTGTGAATTGTGAAATTTCATTCATCACTATAGCATTTTTAGCATTAAGTAGTTGGGGAAAAATTTACAGCATACGTGGAGAATTATAATCTTAGGTGGTGTTTGGTATCAGGAATGTTTTAACATTCTGGGAAAGTGAGTATAGGAAGTTTCCTAATTTTGGTACAAGAGAGAAAAAAAAAATTTCGTTCTCAGGCATAAAAGATACTTGGGAATTAAATTTTACATTGAGAGTGGGAATAAAACTTTCATTCTCTATATCAAACACCACCATATAAGTGGTATCTTTTGTTGTATATAATAAAGTTTAGCAAATCCCTCTCAAATTGCATTCAGAAACTTCTGTTAAAGGCTGAAATTGTATTCATTGGCATAACTGTAATAGAAATAATCTGAAAGATCTCAACTTTACTAAAAGAAACTAACCAGTTCAACTGCATTTTGAATGTTAGTTTGTTTTTAACATCGGAGCAGCATTTTCCTGTTGTTTAAGATGGAGAGAATGAGATGATTCGGAAACGGTCTTAATACTTTTATTTGATATATATACCACAGGTCATACGGTTAGTGATTTATAATGATCAAAACCATATACATATGGTTTTTTTTTTTCACCTTGCTCTCTTGAAGTAATCCAGAATCTTACTCCAATTATCACCTATGAATTCTAGCATGATCTACTTTGGTATGATTATACTGCATAGTAGCATCAGTCACCTACATATATAGATTTCTAATCTGTAAGAAATGCTTACCTCTAGAATCTGCAAAACTAAAATTTCATATATTATCAAGTAGACATTTATCTTTAGCAGAACTGCAAAAAATAATAAAACATATTCATGCCATGTACAATAGACCAATAACTGAGGTATACTGTATTGTACAATAGACCAGATTCATGCCATGTACTCTAAAGAGAAGAAAGGAAAATAGGAAAAAAGAAAAAAAAAGTGAGGTCAGGGTGGGTGACTGTCAAGGGTCGTGAGCTTCACTTAATATGGGCCTTGCTTGATGTGGAAATTTGATAGCAGCCTTGCTGGGTTCACAATGGGGTAATGCTCCAAAGGTGGTTGCTGCTTGTACTTCAATGGTGATGAAGTCCTCTGCCCCGGATTGCTGATGGTTGGTCAAACCAATTTGCCCACAAGATTACCAAAATTATACTCATCAATTCATCTGGTTTCAGAATTTAGTAAAGACAACATCAAGACAGTCTCTAGAATAGAGCTGAAACTAAATCATATTCATAAGTTTGAAAGTTTGATACTACTAGTTATTTTGACACAAAAAGAAACAGATGGTTTATAAAAAAACTGTAAATTATTTAAATGTCCTTTTTTTAATCTAAAAATAGAAGTCCTCAAAATCATTTATCAAATTCTTCCAGAATCCACAACAACAATATTACAATTTTCCATTCAGTTTTACAGAAATTGGAATCATCAATGAAATCTCAAATTGTGTTTGATCTCCACTCAAACACCAATCAGAGAACCATATTAAACAAATTTCTTTACCTAGCCTCAAGGGGGAACTCAGAGATTAAAGGTTTTTGCCCTGCATTTTGCTTACCACATAATTGGAGTTTCCAAGTTCGGTGTAGGGTGTGATGCATGCTAAATTATAGACACACTCATGATGTATATTTTTCTTAGGAACAAGTTTTATTCATAATCATATTTGGCATGCTTTGATTTTATAAAGGGAATTTGTCAGAAGTGGTTAGTGCCAGTTATGCCTAGGTGTTGCTACTGCTTTATTTGCTATTTTCATGTCCATTCAATCACATTGTATTGTTTTTTCAATTTTTTGAAATGTGTCAAACAGATAGTAGATCTTTGATCCTATCACTGGGGCGTTTTTCTTTATCCAACATGCAAAATTAGACTATGCCCCAAATTTCAACGGAGGTTGTAAATCAAGGACCTGACCATGCAAACAGCATCTCATAGTCAGCTTTTATTCTCTTTCTCTTACAGGTGCTTGCACTCAATCCCTTTTTATGCCTTATGCAGTAATGTTTATTTTCAAAATTCATGATAATTGTCTTCTGATTGGAACTACCATATTACAGAAGCTTTGGTACAAATACAAAGACTAGTCGCGTGAAATTTCATGCACCAAATCCCTCTCGGCTTGATAAAAAATATGCATTCAATGGGAGACCTCTGATTTATAAATTTTGCATCCCCACAAAACAAAGTAGATTGTCTGTGCTTCCCAACACAGATGACGGCCATCCGTCTGCTTCAGTAACAGATGATGATATAGACACAAACAATGCTCCTAATGGCATGTCAGGAACATTTCTTAGCAATTGGTCACCTCCCAGGTACCTGTGGAGGGGATTATCAGTCCTGATTCTGGCAGGCCAGGTAATTATGAAAGCTTTGAAGGGAAATATTCATTGGAGGAATACTCTTCAACAACTGGAGAGAGTTGGTCCAAAATCAGTTGGGGTCTGTCTTTTAACTTCAGCCTTTGTTGGCATGGCCTTCACAATACAATTTGTGCGAGAATTCACTAGGTTAGGATTAAATAGATCTGTCGGTGGGGTTTTAGCTCTGGCTTTCTCAAGAGAATTGAGTCCTGTGGTTACATCAATTGTGGTTGCTGGGCGCATTGGAAGTGCATTTGCAGCAGAGTTGGGAACTATGCAGGTTTCTGAGCAAATTGACACACTGAGAGTTCTTGGTTCAGATCCCGTTGATTATCTGGTAACGCCGAGAGTAATTGCCACTTGCATTGCCTTACCTCTCTTAACTCTATTATGTTTTACATTAGGGATGGCATCTAGTGCCCTCCTTGCTGATAGTGTTTATGGACTGAGCATTAACATTATCTTGGATTCTGCTCAGAAAGCTCTCAGACCATGGGATATTATTAGTGCAATGATTAAGTCACAGGTTTTTGGTGCTATCATATCTGTAGTGAGCTGTGCATGGGGAGTTACCACTTTGGGAGGTGCTAAAGGTGTTGGGGAATCAACAACATCGGCTGTGGTTATCTCTCTTGTGGGCATCTTTATTGCTGATTTTGCTCTTTCTTACTGTTTCTTTCAAGGAGCTGGAGATCAACTTAAGAATTGCATATAAGCAGCTAATAGTATGTCTACAATCTTGCTCATATGTACAAATTGAATGTGCCTCCTAATTTATTTGCTGCATGCATGTTTATTCTCTTTCGATGCTTCAATCAAATCTATCGTTTTCATGAGATGCAAGAGACCTGTTTGTTTTTATAGACAATAACGATCATGTTAGTGATGCCTGTTGCAACAAAGAGTAAGGATGCAAGAACAGGTAGTTACCTTTCTAAGGCAAGGTGTCTTTATATAGGGACTTACAAACGACTGATAACATAATAATGAAACTCCAATATTTAAAACTAATACATAATCTGCTAAATCCCATCAACCCATCTACTATTTGAATAGTCAAGACAGATAATTTTCTCAACCACTGTGATACTTTGGATTTGGCTTTCTCTCTCTTCCCTCTAACCAAACATTCCCCACCCCTTCAACGGGGATGGGGCATAGGGTCAAGCAAGTTAGGTCACCACACCCTTGTAGCCTAGAATTGCATACATCTCCTTCATGTAATTGTAGTCAGTTAAGTGGTGATGAAGTCGTTTTTAGAATTTATAAGTTATGTGTTTAAATTCATAATCAGAATATAAAAAAAAAAAAAAATTGACTTAGATCAAGAATTTAGCCCCAATGCCTTACTAAGACAGGCCAATGCTACATCAATGGCATCGATTCTGCCTCACTTCAATTAAATTTCCCTTGTGTAACAATGGTTAAGAGAGTTACTTAATACCCCATATTAGAGGTGGGGAAATGGCCCGGGCCGGATAGGCTAGCCCGGAAAAAATAGGGATGGGTTCTCATTTTGTTAGCCAGAATAAAAATGGGCCGATTTGGCGCAGCCCATTTTGGCTCATGGCCTATTCAAGTTCGGGTTGGGGGCTTGCCCTTTTTTTAAAAAAAAAAAAAAAAAAAAGACTACCAAATTATATTAGTATGTGTTTTTTAACTTTAAACTTTAAAGTATATACTATTATAATTTTTTTAGTCACTTATACATCTTTATTTTAAATTTACACTTACATGCATTTTTTTATATGTCTTTGATTCTTTGTTTTAATTTTATTTATTACTTTATACATATTTTGTTTTGTTTAATTAGATTCATTAATAATTTAACTAATATTAGTAAAGAAAAAAACTTAAACTTTTGTTAAATTTTAGCTTAATTACAAATAAAAATAATTTTAAAAAATTTTAAAAAAATGGGCCGGTCCATTTAGGCTCGCTGCTCGTGTAGGGTCGGGTTGGGCCAACAAATTGTTGGCCTGAATAAAAACGGGCCAATTTAGCTTGGCTGGCCTGTTTCCCACCTCTACCCCATACCCTTGGGGAACCTCCTGTAATATTACTTGGATAGAATAATACTTTATTCAAGGAAATATATTATTATGTGCTTGGGCCTAATCATCCAAAACTGTAGAATTTGTTTATTATTACTAATTAATATCAAGGATTGATACAAATAGAAAAATCAAATTTGTTTTAATATATCTTCAAACTTCCAAATATATCGAAGGGTGATTCTATCATACCAAGGATATATGTGATATTTTTCTGATGTAGAAACATGATAACTATTGATGTAAAAAATAATTAATTTTAACTGTTAAAAAAATAAACGGTCAAAATTAAATAATTCTACATCAACGGTGATTAATTCTGTTACGTCAACGAGGTATCACATACATCATTGATATGTGAAAAAAAAAAATATGAATATCAGAATGCTGTGTACCTGTTGATTCAGCTGGTTCAATTGAAAATGTCAAATTTGCAAATGCATCCTTTAACTTTTGTTGGGTACACACTAATCATGACTCATGAAGGGATAAAGAGGTTTAGACCTACAATCTCTTGCAAATTAGGCAAAACTCTCATGATTAAATATAGAGTAAATATGGGCGTTTAGCCCCGTTACCTTACCAAATATATATATATATATATATATATATATATGGCTGGATCGCTCTTAGATTTTGACTTAATGCTGGATCGCTCTTAGATTTTGACTTAATGATTATGAAAGTCTTAATGAGTAATGAGTAAGTCAAAACATGTAAAACATGTAAAGAAAGTGTGTGCAAAAATGAATTAAAAAGTGAAAAAGGAGTAGAAGATTCGGAGTGAATAGTAACTTATGAACAGTGACTTCGGCCAAGAAAATGAAACTGTTTCAAACAAAAGTTAGGTTTCTAGTAATGAACAGTAATGAACAGTAACTTCGAAAATTAAAAAGGATGCTAATCCGGCGGTAGTCTGCACTGGAAAGCAGTAGGAAGGGGAAATGCTTATGAAAGGGAGCTAATCCGGCGGTAGTCCGCACTGGAAAGCATAGGAGAAGGATAATGAATGCTTAATGAAAAGTAATGAAATAAAACTTAATATTGAACAAAATAACACTTACAACTTTGAAACTTCTTGAAATACACTTTGAAAAAGTTACAAACTTTGAGGAGAGCACAAGGGCTTTGTTGAAGGCTAATGACTTAATGAAACTTTGATGAAAGGAGAAGGTTGAAAGGTTAGCTAGACTTGGCTAAGCTAAAGGATTATTTCTACAAAGTATTTACACTCCTTGGGAGAATATCTTACATTCTATTTACATTGCCTTCTCTTGTGATGAAGGTGGCTATTTATAGACTCTTGAGGGAAGGATGGATTCCAAATGGTTTGAAGTCCATACTTGTCTTGTTGTATGATGTGTGATGAAGCTTTTCATGATGGCTTTTGGTAATGACACTTGTTGAGTGGGGAAGCATTCTTTTCTTCTCTTGTTGACACATGTCTGGACACTTGGCATGATGAGGAGTTTCCATAAAACTTTGTTGACTTGTTGAATATGATGATAAGTTTGCATGTGAACGCTGCAGCCTTTTAGTAACACTGCACATGGCTACAGCTGTGTGGAATCACTGCACATGGACGGCAGTCTTTGGGTGACTGTGTCACGATTCCATTCTACTGTAATGATATCTTGGTATTCTGCATCAAAAGCAGTGTTCCAGTAATTAAATCTGTCATCTGCCTCTGCATCTTGATAGAAAAGATGAAATGCCTCTAAATCCTCGGCATAATTCTTTTGAAAATAATGATCGACTAACTGTTGAAAATCAGTCCGAATTTTGAAAGGAACTTCGGGAATGGTTAAATCTGAATATATTTTTTGATTAAAATCCTCTGCAACAAGGGTTTGATATTTAATAGAAAGCTCTTTTGCAATAGTAAAAGCTCTCCAATGTCTAATTTGCTTTCTTAAGGAAAGATTATGACAAGGCCAGGGATACTCAGAGGAGAGAAGGTAAGGTTTGACTAGATGTTTTTTGAGAAGAATTTTGTGTTGAGCAGGATAACAAATCCCTTTGATCCATTCTGGGGCTTTGCTTTGAATGAGTAGCTCGACATATCTTTTTGGAGGAAACTTATCAAAGGCATGTATAATACAATGAGATAGTTTTCTTCCAAATCCTATTGATTGGTCAGGGTTGGTAATGAGGACATTGGCAAGATATCCATAATCTAAAAGCTTTTGAGGAGTTAAAATTATTGGTTCTTTATTGAAAAAGATTGTGACAGGAAGATATTGGGAGAGATCTAATGAGGCTCTACATATGCTATAGGTAAGGTGACATTTACAATTAGGCATAGAAAGGGGAATTTCTGTACACAAAGGGTCTGTTTTGAAACATTTAATGGCTTTGAGACCATGGTAACATTCCCATGTCCAAGTCATACCTGGAATGAGTTTGTAATTGCAAGCGAATTCAATTAAAGCCTTTTGAATAAACTCTTGCCTGTTGAGCTCAGTTTCTTGAAGAGTTTGATGAACATATTCTCTACAATCAGCATCTGGTAACTGATTGAGAAAACTGTGGGAGAAGAAGAAAGCTCTAGATTTCTTTGTTTCTCTTTCTACTTTTGCTTTAACCAGTGGGGTTAAAGTTAGAATCTTTTCTTTTCCTTTAGCCAGTGAGGCTAAAGTTCTGACGCTCTCTCTCATCTTACCTTTACCCTTATCTTTAGCCAGTGGGGCTAAGATAGCACTCTTACTTGCATCCCATTTTGCTTTAGCCAGTGGGGCTAAAGTTATATCCTCTAAAGCATCAAGTTCTTTGAATCTGCTTTCATCCAGTGGGGATGATGATGATGTTCCACTGTGAGCTAGTTGGGCTGACAGGGCTTCAACTTGTCTTTTGAGAAGTTCATTCTCTTTGATCAGCTCAAGATTATTAGCAGTAATATCAGTAAGAAAATATTCATTTGTTCCACACGTAAGACAAGTTTTGTGATGAAATTTATGATGAGAAAAACGAAAATAGTCTGCTACTACTTGCAAGACTAATGACTTATTATTGAAGTCACTAATATTCCAAATAGCATCTAATATTACTGTTTCACTATCTTCTAATCCCTCTAAATTACCTCTGTAATGAAGATTAGACTCTTTAGGCCAGATAGGTAATGCTTTGTCAACAAAATACATCAATCCATGGGGATCCATCTGCAAAACTAATCTGATTAGTATAAACAGCAATATCNAAAACTAATCTGATTAGTATAAACAGTAATATCTTATATGATGAAGGAACAAATATATTATGGAATAAAGTGTTAGGTATTTGAAACCTAATCTTTTGAAAAACATCATTGAACGGTATGTAATGAACTTCTTGATTTTTGAATATCATGTTGATAACAGATATTGAACTATTTTGAATTTCATCAATATCTTTGTCTCTCATAGGGGTAAGAAATTCAAATATGATTTCTTTGCCTTTTTGAAGAGTATGCACTCCCTGAGGTGTTACATGAAAAGGATAAATTTGAGTTAGGAAGGGAGTTCCTAAGATAACAGGTGTTGAAATGTTTTTGACCAGAATAAAAGTATTTTTGAAACAAATACCTTTATTGCAAATTTGAGCTTTGGTTAATTTGAAATCTATATGAAGCTTTGAACCATTAGCACTAGTTAAAGACTCTAAAGTCTTTTCATAGTACTTAGTAGGAATTAAGCCTTCTTGAATGCAATTCATGTCTGCTCCTGAATCAATCAGGGCAATGAAACTCTTATGATATTCCTCATTAATGATTAATGATATTTTACAATACCATTTTTGAATTTGAATTCTATTAATGATATTGAGATAAGTTTCATGAGAATCTGAAGATTGATCAATATCTTCATCTTCATCTTCATTCTTTGAACTAGACTTTTGACTATTGACATGACTCTTTAATGACAAATTAAGCAAATCTAATTCTATTCGGCTCTGATCTTGCTTTAATTGCTTAATTTCTTTTTTGACTTCTTTGATTTCATTTTGAAGCTCTTTGACAGTAACAACCTGTTGTTTTGAATTCATTTTTGACAGAATAGCACTAAGGCTAATTGGTTTGATGTCAGGAAAGCTAGGCTTCTCTTTATCTAAGATGTCTTTTAATTTCAAAAGATATTGCCTTTTGATTTCATCATCTTCTATCTTTTCTATGACATCTATGAGGAAACTAGCTTCTGATGAAATAACATTTATTGATTTTGATTTGCAAGTTCCATTGCAATCTGGATCCTTGCAATTTTGAATACAGGGTTCATCTTTTTCAGTTTCAGAAGATTCTGAAGCAGATGATTCTTCTTGAATTTGAAAAATATTTTCTATTTGATCTTCAGAATTCCTATCTGATAATTCCTTTTCAAATTCATTTTCTGAGTCTGAAATATTATTAATGAATAATTTACTTAACTCTTTCTTTAATGATTCACTAATGTTTAATGAATTAATCTTAGATCTCATCGGACAATTACTCTTGTAATGTCCTACTTGACCACATCTATAACAGACAGGATTTTTGAATGACTTTCTAGACTTTGAACTCTTCTTTGAAGATTCTTTGAAAGGTTTTGGTTCATTTCTATCATGATTTGTTCTTCTTTTATCGAACTTCTTATGACTAAAACTTTTTCTAAAGGACTTTTGATTTTTCTTATCTCTTGATGAAGGAGGAACTAAATTTGTATCAAATCCCATTTGATTACAAATATTTCCTAGTTCATTCTTCCTTTTATGACTATCTTTTTGAATTTTGTTTTTGAACTTAATATCATTACACTCAACCATGATCTCTTGATTAATAGCACTAACTAATTGACCATAAGATGAAGATTCATAGACTTGAGTTAATGATAAACCTTGTTGAGTTCCATGGTTTCTCAACCTTTCTTTGACTTTTTCTGCAAATAGCTTAGGAAGACCACAGATAAACTTTTCTTTCCAATAAGCTAAATTGCAATCACTTCTTAAGAACACTTTTGAGAAAAAGACATCTTTATACCATCTTAAGTCTGAGAGTTCTCTACACCTTAAGTTGGTTAAGATTTCTAATGACTTGTCTTGAAAGCTTTGAGGTTCACCTATGAAATGTTTAATGATGGCATATATCAAAAGTTCTATGGTACAACTTGATAGTCAAAGTCCTAGATAACAAGTTTCTATTTCTGATCTTTGATCTTCAGTGAGATAATTATCCCACAACCTTTGAGTTGACCAGTGAAACCACTAACAACAATTTTAAGGATATTCCTTAAATCTGCTGAAGGAATTTTGATTCTAAAAGCATTAACTGCCATGAGGATTTCATTAGTATGATTTAATATCTCATGTTCGCTCATACCATCAATATTCCACTCATAGATACTAGTTCCATCGTAACTACTATGGACATATTGATTTCTTTCCTCAAATTGAATATCTGGAAGAGTAGGTCTAGGATAGTAATTCCTAGTTTGATAAGTTCTCCGACCTAATCTCAGATTTTGTTTTAAAACTTTATTGACACCTAATTCTTCTTCTTGATTGATCATATTGATTGACTGTTTCTTTTCTAACTTATTGAGTTTATCGACTATTAGGTTTAAGGCATCTTCATTACCAAACCTAATGTCTTTCATTTTTGAAAAGTTTGGCATCCTATAAATAGGTTGCTGAATTTCTGATTTATTGAAAGATATTGAAGGAGACTTTGATGAAGAAGGACCTAATGAAAGAGGACCTAAAGGACGACTTAATGGAGGAAGATCTAATGAATTATTTGATGAAGGAAGAGAAGAGAGTGTATTCTCTACTCTAGTCATTTGTTCTGAAACAGTTTTTAGCATTTGATTTGTGTAATTATTTTGATATTGAATATTCTTGACATAATTATTCTGATATTGAATATTCTTGACATCTTTTAATGAAAGATTATCCTTATCAGGACCATGACTCATTTTGAAAGGTGAAGCAATTACTTCTTCTTAATGAACATTTTTGACAATGATTTCTTCTAAAGGAGGATGAACTGAAGTGACAGTTGTATTGGATGAGGTTTTCCAATTTTGAGCTGTCCTGGTATTCATATTGATTTCTTTAGATGTTCTAAAAGGATAAGGAATGTAATTTTTCCTAGCATAGACTTCGAACCATTCGAAGAAAGGAATGTTGATCTTAGCACGCTCTAACTTATCATAATAGAACATTTTGTAATATTTTAGAATCTCTTTACTGAATGTATTGAAATACCAGTGTCTTTTCTCTCTATTGTAATCACTCATGAATTCCTCCTTAAGATATTCTTTATCTATCTTGAATTCTTTTGATATGACATTAAGTTGACTTTGAAAATCAGACGCTGTAGGAGACATATGAGGAGACTCTTGATCTTGAGTTTCCTGATAGACTCGCTTTGGGATGACAGGTCTAAAATTGATTCCTGATGAACTTCTGATGAAGAAACTTTAGGAATAGTCCAGTTTTGAAGATTTTGCTCTATCTGAGAAATAACAACTTCCCTGCTATTACTTCCATCCTCTTGATTATCTGATGAATAGTCATGTTCTTGAATACTTGAACTAGAAGGTTCATGTCTACTGATGAACACACTTTTTATACAATAGTTATTCCTCATACTTAGACGACCTTAAAACTTAATTAATTTGAGGAGCCTCGGCAGCTCATCATCTACCAGACAACAATCTCTTAATCACCCTTGACATTATAATCAATCTTAACTCTAACAACCAAGTGTTTTCCTTGAACTTACCGGGAACACCCCGCTTACCAACGGATTCACTGCCTCCCCTGGGACTTACTACCGGGAACACGGTTACCGGCTTACCAACGCTAAGTCAAGAAAATATAATGATTTAGAAAATTAGAGTCTTAATATCTCACAAAGTCTTGGATTTTAGAGATCTATGACCGACTTAATGAACTTCTAAGACAAATACCTTGAACAATATCTAAACAGCAAGATAAACAAGTCTCTTGAAATAATGTTGAGAAAATTGTTGATAAGCTTCAATTTCTTCAGTTTCCAAAGGACGTTCCTTTTTGAGGTATCTAACTCTGTTGCTATAAAGCCAATAAGAGAGTTTTAGCTTTTCTATTGAAGGACCATAATACCCTACCATCTGACTCAGACAGCTAGATATGCAATTCTTTTTGATCTTAAAGTGACTTGATACCTACAAACCCAAATGTAGTAAGGATCTGCTGTTTGAAGAAACTCTTTGTCGAGAAGGAGACTTCTATAATATCTAATTAAAGCTTGATCTTCCATCAAACCATAACCATTATATCTACTGACTCGGTATTGCTGCCACCTAGCCATGTAGAATGTTCATGATTATCTTTTGAAGAAAGTGATTAATGAAAATTAACACACCGACGCGAGGAGGACGCACACGCACCTAGGACACAGGTCATTAAGTCAAAATCTAAGAGCGATCCTGCCCCGAATGGTATCAGAGCCTGTGCCGCCTCTTTTTGTGGTGGGGGTAATGGGTGTGTCTGTGTCCTAGGTGTGTTAATCTTCATTAAACATTTTCTTCAAAAAAGTTTCATATCTAGCTGTCTATGGTAGATGGCAAGATATTATGGTCCTTTCATAATTAAGCAAAAACATGCTTACTTGTTCTATTGCAATAGAGTTGGATACCTCAAAGAAGAACATCCTTCTGAAATTGAAGAAATTAAATATAATCAAAGGATTGTTCAATACTATTTCAGCAAGCTTGCTCATCTAGCTGCTTAGTCATTATTCTAAGAATTTGTTTTAGAAGTTCATTAAGCGAAGCATAGATTTCTAAAAGTCCAAGACTTTGTAGGATATTAAGACTCTAATTTTCTAAATCATTATATTTCCTTGACTTAGCGTTGGTAAGCCGGTAACCGTGTTCCCGGTAGTAAGTCCCAGGGGAGGCAGTGAATCCGTTGGTAAGCGGGGTGTTCCCGGTAAGTTCAAGGAAAACACTTGGTTGTTAGAGTTAAGATTGATCATAAAGTCAAGGATGGATAGAGAGTATATGTCTAGTGAAGATGAACCTTTTGATTCAGATACTGAAGAACATGACTATTCAATAGATGTTCAAGATGATGAAATTTCAGTTGATCAAAATGATGAAAATTCAGATGAAGAAGAATTAGAATTAGATTCTAGTTTTGAATCATCAACTCATTACAGTCCTAGCAGAAGATCATTAAAATCCTCTTCAAAAAGTTCATCAGGAATTAACATTACAATAGTTAGTTCCAAACCTTTTACTCAAAATTCTCCTCATATGTCTTTTCCCAGGTCATCAAAAGAGTTTCAAATAGATAAAGAATATCTTAGGAAAGAATTCATGAGAACCTCAAACAAAGAGAAAAGACGTTGGTATTTCAAAAAATTCAATCATCAAGCAAAAGAAATATTCAAAGAAATTTATTACCATGAGTTAAATATCATGAACTACAACATGCCTTTCTTCGAATGGTTCGAAGAGTATGCTGAAGTAAATGATATTAGCTATCCTTTTGCTAAGGTGGATGATACAGTTTATCCTTATAAACCAATCAAGAAGATCAAGAAAAGTACTAGGATAAATCAGGAAACTACATCAGAGACACTAGTTACTGTTGTCCATCCTCCTTTAGAGAAAATTACTGTTGAAAATATTCATCAAGAAGAAGTAATTACTTCACCTCTCATAATAACTCATGATCTTCACTCATTAAAAGGTCCAAACATAGATCAGATGATTAGAGTAGAGAATACACTCTCTTCTCTTCCTTCATCAAATAATTCATTAGATCTTCCTCCCTTAAGTCATCCTTTAGGTCTTTCTTCATCAAAGTCTCCTTCAATATCTTTCAATAAATCAGAAATTCAGCAACCTATTTATAGGATGCCCAACTTTTCAAAAATAAAAGGTATTAGGTTTGGAAAAGAGGATTCCTTAAACCTAATAAAGAAACCTTCAATCAATATGATCAAAAAAGAAAAAGAAGAATTAGCTGTCAATAAAGTTTTAAAGCAAAATCTGAGATTAGGTCGAAGAACTTATCAAACTAGGAATTATTATCCTAGACCTACTCTTCCAGATATTCAATTTGAGGAAAGAAGTCAATATGTCCATAGTAGTTATGATGGAACTAGTATCTATGAGTGGAATATTGATGGTATGAGCGAACATGAAATATTAAATCATACTAATGAAATCCTCATGGCAGTAAATGCTTTCAGAATCAAAATCCCTTCAGCAGATTTAAGAAATATCCTTAAAATTGTTGTTAGTGGTTTCACTGGTCAACTCAAAGGTTGGTGGGATAATTATCTCACTGAAGATCAAAGATTAGAAATAGAAACTTCAATAGATCCTGAAACTGATAGTTCAACATGCATAGAACTTTTGATCTATGCCATCATTAAACATTTCATAGGTGAACCTCAAAGCTTTCAAGACAAGTCATTAGAAATCTTAACCAACTTAAAGTGTAGAGAACTCTCAGACTTAAGATGGTATAAAGATGTCTTTTTCAAGCTAAATTGCAATCACTTCTTAAGAACACTTTTGAGAAAAAGACCTCTTTATACCATCTTAAGTCTGAGAGTTCTCTACACCTTAAGTTGGTTAAGATTTCTAATGACTTGTCTTGAAAGATTTGAGGTTCACCTATGAAATGTTTGATGATGGCATAGATCAAAAGTTCTATGCATGTTGAACTATCAGTTTCAGGATCTATTGAAGTTTCTATTTCTAATCTTTGATCTTCAGTGAGATAATTATCCCACCAACCTTTGAGTTGACCAGTGAAACCACTAACAACAATTTTAAGGATATTCCTTAAATCTGCTGAAGGGATTTTGATTCTAAAAGCATTGACTGCCATGAGGATTTCATTAGTATGATTTAATATCTCATGCTCGCTCATACCATCAATATTCCACTCATAGATACTAGTTCCATCGTAACTACTANGTTCCATCATAACTACTATGGACATATTGACTTCTTTCCTCAAATTAAATATCTGGAAGAGTAGGTCTAGGATAATAATTCCTAGTTTGATAAGTTCTTCGACCTAATCTCAGATTCTGTTTTAAAACTTTATTGACAGCTAATTCTTCTTTTTCTTGTTTGATCATATTGATTGAAGGTTTTTCTATTATTAGGTTTAAGGAATCCTCTTTTCCAAACATAATGTTTTTTATTTTTGAAAAGTTTGGCATCCTATAAATAGGTTGCT
The DNA here is from genome assembly GCA_003255065.1 of Cercis canadensis. Lineage (NCBI taxonomy): Eukaryota > Viridiplantae > Streptophyta > Magnoliopsida > Fabales > Fabaceae > Cercis > Cercis canadensis. Next base: position 2,479,801 of record QAOA01001066.1, read on the forward strand.
GAATTTCTGATTTATTGAAAGATATTGAAGGAGAAGAAGGGGACTTTGATGAAGAAGGACCTAATGAAAGAGGACCTAAAGGACGACTTAATGGAGGAAGATCTAATGAATTATTTAATGAAGGAAGAGAAGAGAGTGTATTCTCTACTCTAGTCATTTGATCTGAAACAGTTTTGAGTATTTGATTTGTGTAATTATTCTGATATTGAATATTCTTGACATCCTTTAATGAAAGATTGTCCTTGTCAGAACCATGACTCATTTTGAAAGGTGAAGCAATTATTTCTTCTTGATGAACATTTTTGACAATGATTTCTTTTAAAGGAGGATGAACTGAAGTAATAGTTGTATTGGATGAGGTTTTCCAATTTTGAGCTATCCTGGTATTCATATTGATTTTCTTAGGTGTTCTAAAAGGATAAGATATGTAATTTTTCCTAGCATAGACTTCGAACCATTCGAAGAAGGGAATATTGATCTTAGCACGTTCTAACTTATCATAATAGAACATTTTGTAATATTGTAGAATCTCTTTACTGAATGTATTGAAATACCAGTGTCTTTTCTCTCTATTGTAATCTCTCATGAATTCCTCCTTAAGATATTCTTTATCTATAATGAATTCTTTTGATATAACATTAAGTTGACTCTGAAAATCAGACGCTGTAGGAGACATATGAGGAGACTCTTGATCTTGAGTTTCCTGATAGACTCGCTTTGGGATGACAGGTCTAAAATTGATTCCTGATGAACTTATTGAAGAGAAATCTAATGATCTTCTTGCAGAACTATAATGAATTGATGGTTCATACTTAGAAGAGTATGACCTTCCAAATTTGAGAGTAACATTCCCTGAGGGAGATGTTAAAATTTGATTTAATTCTGGATATTCTGGGGATCTAGGAGGGACTGCATCCTCTATTTCCCATTCATCCACATATGAAATTTCATCATGTCTTAACCTTTTAGGGGTTATTGACTGAGAATTTTGAGTATTGACTTCTAACAACAAAGATTCATCTTTTAGAGATTTTTTGATGCAACCTATGTTGATCTTGGTTTTCATGACTTTGTAACAGATTCTAAATATAACAGCCATGTGTTCTATTCCTGGAAGAAACTTTTCTTCCTTTGATTTGATTTTGAGTTCTAAAAACTTTGAAGTGTCAGGATGTCCTAAACCCATAGTGTAGTTTGGAAAACAATCTACATATGTTGGACCATTATGAAGATTTGATTGAATGACTCCTAATACGGATTCTTTGAAATCTATGATTCTTTTGTCTCTGAGGTACACTAGTATTGGAGTATCTATCCCTGCTCTGTGAAGAGGTTTGACAGCTACTTGAACCAATCATAGATGGAGATATTTGAAACCTTGTTGACGATGTTTCTTAATCATCTCTTCTGAGAGAAGATGAATCGTATCTTTTGATTTTTTGACTGTTATTGTTTTTTTCACTGTTTTAATAACATAATTTTGAAGTATCTCAAAACTACATTTTTGATAAACTTCTGATGAAGAAACTTTAGGAATAGTCCAGTTTACTGTTATTGTTTTTTCCACTATTTTGATGACATAATTTTGACGTATCTCAAAACTACCTTTTTGATAAACTTCTGATGAAGAAACTTTAGGAATAGTCCAATTTTGAAGGTTCTGCTCTATCTGAGAAATAACAACTTCCCTGCTATTACTTCCATCCTCTTGATTATCTGATGAATAGTCAAGTTCTTGAATACTAGAACTAGAAGGTTCATGTCTACCAGACAACAATCTCTTAATCACCCTTGACATTATAATCAATCTTAACTCTAACAACCAAGTGTTTTCCTTGAACTTACCGGGAACACCCCACTTACCAACGGTTTTACTGCCTCCCCTGGGACTTACGACCGGGAACACGGTTACCGGCTTACCAACGCTAAGCCAAGAAAATATAATGATTTAGAAAATTAGAGTCTTAATATCCTACAAAGTCTTGGATTTTAGAGATTGATGCCTTGCTTAATGAACTCTAAGACTAATATCTTGAACAATAACTAGACAGCAAGATAAACAAGTCTCTTGAAATAATATTGAGAAAATTGTTGATAAGTTTGAATCTCTTCAGTTTCCAAAGGACGTTCCTTTTTGAGGTAATTAACTCTATTGCTATAAAGCCAATAAGAGAGTTTTAACTTTTCTATTGAAGGACCATAATATCCTACCATCTGACTCAGACAGCTAGATATGCGATTCTTTTTTATCTTAAAGTGACTTGATACCTACAAACCCAAATGTAGTAAGGATCTGCTGTTTGAAGAAACTCTTTGTTAAGAAGGAGACTTCTATAATACCTAATTAAAGCTTGATCTTCCATCAAACCATAACCATGATATCTACTGACTCGGTATTGCTGCCACCTAGCCATGTAGAGTGTTCATGTTTATCTTTTGAAGAAAGTGATTTAATTAACACGCGAGGACGCACCTAGAGGGACACAGTGATTTAATTAACACGCGAGGACGCACCTAGAGGGACACAGACACAGACACACCCATTACCCCCACCACAAAAAGAGGCGGCACAGGCTCTGATACCATTCGGGGCAGGATCGCTCTTAGATTTTGATTGTATATATATATGAGGACGCACCTAGAGGGACACAGACACAGACACACCCATTACCCCCACCACAAAAAGAGGCGGCACAGGCTCTGATACCATTCAGGGCAGGATCGCTCTTAGATTTTGACTATATATATATATGTGTGTGTGTGTGTGTGTGTGTGTGTGTGTGTGTGTGTGTGTACACACAGACACAGACACACCCATTACCCCCACCACAAAAAGAGGCGGCACAGGCTCTGATACCATTCGGGGCAGGATCGCTCTTAGATTTTGACTTAATGATTATGAAAGTCTTAATGAGTAATGAGTAAGTCAAAACATGTAAAACATGTAAAGAAAGTGTGTGCAAAAATGAATTAAAAAGTGAAGAAGGAGTAGAAGATTCGGAGTGAATAGTAACTTATGAACAGTGACGTGAATAGTAAACGTGAACAGTAATTATGAACATGAACAGTAATGAACAGTAATGAACAGTAACTTCGAAAATTAAAAAGGATGCTAATCCGGCGGTAGTCCGCACTGGAAAGCAGTAGGAAGGGGAAATGCTTATGAAAGGGAGCTAATCCGGCGGTAGTCCGCACTGGAAAGCATAGGAGAAGGATAATGAATGCTTAATGAAAAGTAATGAAATAAAACTTAATATTGAACAAAATAACACTTACAACTTTGAAACTTCTTGAAATACACTTTGAAAAAGTTACAAACTTTGAGGAGAGCACAAGGGCTTTGATGAAGGGCTTTGAAGTAAGCTAATGACTTAATGAAACTTTGATGAAAGGAGAAGGTTGAAAGGTTAGCTAGACTTGGCTAAGCTAAAGGATTATTTCTACAAAGTATTTACACTCCTTGGGAGAATATCTTACATTCTATTTACATTCCCTTCTCTTGTGATGAAGGTGGCTATTTATAGACTCTTGAGGGAAGGATGGATTCCAAATGGTTTGAAGTCCATTCTTGTCTTGTTGTATGAGGTGTGATGAAGCTTTTCATGATGTCTTCTTGTAATGACACTTGTTGAGTGGGGAAGCATTCTTTTCTTCTCTTATTGACACATGTCTGGACACTTGGCATGATGAGGAGTCTTCATAAAACTTTGTTGACTTGTTGAATATGATGATAAGTTTGCATGTGAACTCTGCAGCCTTTTAGTAACACTGCACATGGCTACAGCTGTGTGGAATCACTGCACATGGACGGCAGTCTTTGGGTGACTGTGTCACGATTCCATTCTACTGTAATGATATCTTGGTATTCTGCATCAAAAGCAGTGTTCCAGTAATCAAATCTGTCATCTGCCTCTGCATCTTGATAGAAAAGATGAAATGCCTCTAAATCTTCGGCATGATTCTTTTGAAAATAATGATCGACTAACTGTTGAAAATCAGTCCGAATTTTGAAAGGAACTTCGGGAATGGTTAAATCTGAATATATTTTTTGATTAAAATCCTCTGCAACAAGGGTTTGATATTTAATAGAAAGCTCTTTTGCAATAGTAAAAGCTCTCCAATGTCTAATTTGCTTTCTTAAGGAAAGATTATGACAGGGCCAAGGATACTCAGAGGAGAGAAGGTAAGGTTTGACTACATGTTTTTTGAGAAGGATTTTGTGTTGAGCAGGATAACAAATTCCTCTGATCCATTCTGGGGCTTTACTTTGAATGAGTAACTCTACATATCTTTTTGGAGGAAACTTGTCAAAGGCATGTATGATACAGTGAGACAGCTTTCGTCCAAATCCTTTTGATTGATCAGGGTTAGTAATGAGGATATTGGCAAGATAACCATAATCTAAAAGCTTTTGAGGAGTTAACACTATTGGTTCTTTGTTGAAATAGATTGTGACAGGCAGATATTGGGAGAGATCTAATGAGGCTCTACATATGCTATAGGTAAGGTGACATTTACAATCAGGCATGGAAAGGGGAATTTCTGTACACAAAGGGTCTGTTTTGAAACATTTAATGGCTTTGAGACCATGATAACATTCCCATGTCCAAGTCATACCTGGAATGAGTTTGTAATTGCAAGCGAATTCAATTAAAGCCTTTTGAATAAACTCTTGCCTGTTGAGCTCAGTTTCTTGAAGAGTTTGATGAACATATTCTCTACAATCAGCATCTGGTAACTGATTGAGAAAACTGTGGGAGAAGAAGAAAGCTCTTGATTTCTTTGTTTCTCTTTCTACTTTTGCTTTAACCAGTGGGGTTAAAGTTAGAATCTTTTCTTTTCCTTTAGCCAGTGGGGCTAAAGTTCTGTCGCTCTCTCTCATCTTACCTTTACCCTTATCTTTAGCCAGTGGGGCTAAGATAGCACTCTTATCTGTGTCCCATTTTGCTTTAGCCAGTGGGGCTAAAGTTATATCCTCTAAAGCATCAAGTTCTTTGAATCTACTTTCATCCAGTGGGGATGATGATGATATTCCACTGTGAGCCAGTTGGGCTGACAGGGCTTCAACTTGTCTTTTGAGAAGTTCATTCTCTTTAATCAGCTCAAGATTATTAGCAGTAATATCAGTAAGAAAATATTCATTTGTTCCACAAGTAAGACAAGTTTTGTGATGAAATTTGTGATGAGAAAAACGAAAATAGTCTGCTACTACTTGCAAGACTAATGACTTATTATTGAAGTCACTAATATTCCAAATAGCATCTAATATTACTGTTTCACTATCTTCTAATCCCTCTAAATTACCTCTGTAATGAAGATTAGACTCTTTAGGCCAGACAGGTAAAGCTTTGTCAACAAAATACATCAATCCATGGGGATCCATCTGCAAAACTAATCTGATTAGTATAAACAGTAATATCTTATATGATGAAGGAACAAATATATTATGGAATAAAGTGTTAGGTATTTGAAACCTAATCTTTTGAAAAACATTATTGAAAGGTATGTAATGAACTTCTTGATTTTTGAATATCATGTTGATAACAGATATTGAACTATTTTGAATTTCATCAACATCTTTGTCTCTCATAGGGGTAAGAAATTCAAATATGATTTCTTTGCCTTTTTGAAGAGTATGCACTCCCTGAGATGTTACATGAAAAGGATAAATTTGAGTTAGGAAAGGAGTTCCTAAGATTACAGGTGTTGAAATATTTTTGACCAGAATAAAAGTATTTTTGAAACAAATACCTTTATTGCAAATTTGAGCCTTGGTTAATTTGAAATCTATATGAAGCTTTGAACCATTAGCACTAGTTAAAGACTCTAGAGTCTTTTCATAGTACTTAGTAGGAATTAAACCTTCTTGAATGCAATTCATGTCTGCACCTGAGTCTATCAGGGCAATGAAACTCTTATGATATTCTTCATTAATGATTAATGATATTTTGCAATACCATTTTTGAATTTGAATCCTATTGATGATATTAAGATAAGTTTCATGAGAATCTGAAGATTGATCAATATCTTCATCTTCATCTTCATTCTTTTGACTAGACTCTTGACTATTGAGATGACTCTTTAATGACAAATTAAGCAAATCTAATTCTATTCGGCTCTGATCTTGCTTTAGTTGCTTAATTTCTTCTTTGACTTCTTTGATTTCATTTTGAAGATCTTTGACAGTAACAACCTGTTGTTTTGAATTCATTTTTGACAAAATAGCACTAAGGCTAATTGGTTTGATATCAGGAAAGCTAGGCTTCTCTTTATCTATGATGTCTTTTAATTTCAAAAGATATTGCCTTTTGATTTCATCATCTTCTATCTTTTCTATGACATCTATGAGGAAACTAGCTTCTGATGAAATAACATTTATTGACTTTGATTTGCAAGTTCCATTGCAATCTGGATCCTTGCAATTTTGAATACAGGGTTCATCTTTTTCAGTTTCAGAAGATTCTGAAGCAGATGATTCTTCTTGAATTTGAAAAATATTTTCTATTTGATTTTCAGAATTCCTATCTGATGATTCCTTTTCAGATTCATTCTCTGAGTCTGAAATATTGTTAATGAACAATTTACTTAATTCTTTCTTTAATGAATCACTAATGTTTAATGAATTGATCTTAGATCTCATCGGACAATTACTCTTGTAATGTCCTACTTGACCACATCTATAACAGACAGGATTTTTGAATGACTTTCTAGACTTTGAACTCTTCTTTGATGATTCTTTGAAAGGTTTTGGTTCATTTCTATCATGATTTGTTCTTCTTTTATTGAACTTTCTATGACCAAAATCTTTCCTAAAAGACTTATTCTTTTTCTTATCTCTTGATGAAGGAGGAACTAAATTTGTATCAAATCCCATTTGATTACAAATATTTCCTAGTTCATTCTTCCTTTTATGACTATCTTTTTGAATTTTGTTTTTGAACTTAATATCATTACACTCAACCATGATCTCTTGATTGACAGCACTAACTAACTGACCATAAGATGAAGATTCATAGACTTGAGTTAATGATAAACCTTGTTGAGTTCCATGGTTTCTCAACCTTTCTTTGACTTTTTCTGCAAATAGCTTAGGAAGACCACAGATAAACTTTTCTTTCCAATAAGCTAAATTGCAATCACTTCTTAAGAACACTTTTGAGAAAAAGACATCTTTATACCATCTTAAGTCTGAGAGTTCTCTACACCTTAAGTTGGTTAAGATTTCTAATGACTTGTCCTGAAAGCTTTGAGGTTCACCTATGAAATGTTTAATGATGGCATAGATCAACAGTTCTATGCATGTTGAACTATCAGTTTCAGGATCTATTGAAGTTTCTATTTCTAATCTTTGATCTTCAGTGAGATAATTATCCCACCAACCTTTGAGTTGACCAGTGAAACCACTAACAACAATTTTAAGGATATTCCTTAAATCTGCTGAAGGAATTTTGATTCTAAAAGCATTAACTGCCATGAGGATTTCATTGGTATGATTTAATATCTCATGTTCACTCATACCATCAATATTCCACTCATAGATACTAGTTCCATCGTAACTACTATGGACATATTGACTTCTTTCCTCAAATTGAATATCTGGAAGAGTAGGTCTAGGATAGTAATTCCTAGTTTGATAAGTTCTTCGACCTAATCTCAGATTCTGTTTTAAAACTTTATTGACAGCTAATTCTTCTTCTTCTTGATTGATCATATTGATTGACTATTTCTTTTCTAATTTATTGAGTTTATCGACTATTAGGTTTAAAGCATCTTCATTACCAAACCTAATATCTTTCATTTTTGAAAAGTTTGGCATCCTATAAATAGGTTGCTGAATTTCTGATTTATTGAAAGATATTGAAGGAGACTTTGATGAAGAAGGACCTAATGAAAGAGGACCTAAAGGACGACTTAATGGAGGAAGATCTAATGAATTATTTGATGAAGGAAGAGAAGAGAGTGTATTCTCTACTCTAGTCATTTGTTCTGAAACAGTTTTGAGTATTTGATTTGTGTAATTATTCTGATATTAAATATTCTTGACATCTTTTAATGAAAGATTGTCCTTATCAGGACCATGACTCAGTTTGAAAGGTGAAGCAATTACTTCTTCTTGATGAACATTTTTGACAACATTTTTGACAATGATTTCTTCTAAAGGAGGATGAACTGAAGTGATAGTTGTATTGGATGAGGTTTTCCAATTTTGAGCTATCCTGGTATTCATATTGATTTCCTTAGGTGTTCTAAAAGGATAAGGAATGTAATTTTTCCTAGCATAGACTTCGAACCATTCGAAGAAAGGAATGTTGATCTTAGCACGTTCTAACTTATCATAATAGAACATTTTGTAATATTTTAGAATCTCTTTACTGAATGTATTGAAATACCAGTGTCTCTTCTCTTTATTGTAATCTCTCATGAATTCCTCCTTAAGATATTCTTTATCTATCTTGAATTCTTTTGATATGACATTGAGTTGGCTTTGAAAATCAGACGTTGTAGGAGACATATGAGGAGACTCTTGATCTTGAGTTTCCTGAATAGACTCGCTTTGGGATGACAGGTCTAAAATTGATTCCTGATGAAGTTATTGAAGAGAAATCTATTGATCTTCTTGCAGAACTATAATGAGTTGATGGTTCATACCTAGAAGAATATGACCTTCCAAATTTGAGAGTAACATTCCCTGAGGGAGATGTTAAAATTTGATTTAATTCTGGATATTCTGGGGATCTAGGAGGGACTGCATCCTCTATTTCCCATTCATCCACATATGAAATCTCATCATGTCTTAACCTTTTAGGGGTTATTGACTGAGAATTTTGAGTATTGACTTCTAACAACAAAGATTCATCTTTAGGAGATTGTTTGATGCAACCTATGTTGATCTTGGTTTTCATGACTTATGATTTTGGTTTTCATGACTTTGTAACAGATTCGGAATATAACAGTTATGTGTTCTATTCCTGGAAGAAACTTTTCCTCCTTTGATTTGAGTTTGAGTTCTAAAAACTTTGAAGTGTTAGGATGTCCTAAACCCATAGTGTAGTTTGGAAAACAATCTACATATGTTGGACCATTATGAAGATTTGATTGAATGACTCCTAAAACGGATTCTTTGAAATCTATGATTCTTTTGTCTCTGAGATACACTAGTATTGGAGTATCTATCCCTATTCTGTGAAGAGGTTTGACAGCTACTTGAACCAATCCTAGATGGAGAGATATTTGAAACCTTGTTGACGATGTTTCTTAATCATCTTTTCTGAAAGAAGATGAATCGTATCTTTTGATTTTTTGACTGTTATTGTTTTTTCCACTGTTTTGATGACATAATTTTGAAGTATCTCAAAGCTACCTTTTTGATAAACTTCTGATGAAGAAACTTTAGGAATAGTCCAGTTTTGAAGGTTTTGCTCTATCTGAGAAATAACAACTTCCCTGCTATTACTTCCATCCTCTTGATTATCTGATGAATAGTCAAGTTCTTGAATATTAGAACTAGAAGGTTCATGTCTACTAGACAACAATCTCTTAATCACCCTTGACATTATAATCAATCTTAACTCTAACAACCAAGTGTTTTCCTTGAACTTACCGGGAACACCCCGCTTACCAACGGTTTTACTGCCTCCCCTGGGACTTACGACCGGGAACACGGTTACCGGCTTACCAACGCTAAGTCAAGAAAATATAATGATTTAGAAAATTAGAGTCTTAATATCCTACAAAGTCTTGGACTTTAGAGATCTATGTCCAACTTAATGAACTTCTAAGAAATAACAACTTCCCTGCTATTACTTCCATCCTCTTGATTATCTGATGAATAGTCAAGTTCTTGAATATTAGAACTAGAAGGTTCATGTCTACTAGACAACAATCTCTTAATCACCCTTGACATTATAATCAATCTTAACTCTAACAACCAAGTGTTTTCCTTGAACTTACCGGGAACACCCCGCTTACCAACGGTTTTACTGCCTCCCCTGGGACTTACGATCGGGAACACGGTTACCGGCTTACCAACGCTAAGTCAAGAAAATATAATGATTTAGAAAATTAGAGTCTTAATATCCTACAAAGTCTTGGACTTTAGAGATCTATGCCCAACTTAATGAACTTCTAAGACAAATATCTTGAACAAAAACTAGACAGCAAGATAAACAAGTCTCTTGAAATAATATTGAGAAAATTGTTGATAAGTTTGAATCTCTTCAGTTTCCAAAGGACGTTCCTTTTTGAGGTAATTAACTCTATTGCTATAAAGCCAATAAGAGAGTTTTAACTTTTCTATTGAAGGACCATAATATCCTACCATCTGACTCAGACAGCTAGATATGCGATTCTTTTTGATCTTAAAGTGACTTGATACCTACAAACCCAAATGTAGTAAGGATCTGCTGTTTGAAGAAATTCTTTGTTGAGAAGTAGACTTCTGTAATACCTAATTAAAGCTTGATCTTCCATCAAACCATAACCATGATATCTACTGACTCGGTATTGCTGCCACCTAGCCATGTAGAGTGTTCATGTGTATCTTTTGAAGAAAGTGATTTAATGACAATTAACACACTGACACGAGGAGCACTGACGCACCTAGAGGGACACAGACACACCCATTACCCCCCACCACAAAAAGAGGCAGCACAGGCTCTGATACCATTCGGGGCAGGATCGCTCTTAGATTTTGACTTAATGTATATATATATATATAATCATAAAATTTTATTTAAAATTTAATTAATTTAAATCAAATAATAAACAGTAACAAAAACGAATGCTAACTTTGGTCATAGGAAGTTACGAGGCACCATGTATTTTTTTAGTGTGTTCTACTTCTTTGTAACTAAAAGAAGGAAATTATTAGGGGATTTTTATTTTTTATTTTGTAAGGGTTAAAAACTATATATATATATATATATTTTAAATTGAGAATGGAATTCCATTAAACATCAAATACTTAGTTCTCATCGGACAATTACTCTTGTAATGTCCTACTTGACCAATTCTATAATAGACGGGATTTTTGAATGACTTTCTAGGCTTTGAACTCTTCTTTGAAGATTCTTTGAAAGGTTTTGATTCATTTCTATCATGATTTGTTCTTCTTTTATTGAACTTCCTATGACTAAAGTCTTTTCTAAAAGACTTCTGATTTTTCTTATCTCTTGATGAAGGAGGAACTAAATTTGTATCAAATCCCATTTGATTACAAATATTTCCTAGTTCATTCTTCCTTTTATGACTATCTTTTTGAATTTTGTTTTTGAATTTAATATCATTACACTCAACCATGATTTCTTGATTGACAGCACTAACTAACTGACCATATGATGAAGATTCATAGACTTGAGTTAATGATAAACCTTGTTGAGTTCCATAGTTTCTCAACCTTTCTTTGACTTTTTCTGCAAATAGCTTAGGAAGACCACAGATAAACTTTTCTTTCCAATAAGCTAAATTGCAATCACTTCTTAAGAACACTTTTGAGAAAAAGACATCTTTATACCATCTTAAGTCTGAGAGTTCTCTACATCTTAAGTTGGTTAAGATTTCTAATGACTTATCCTGAAAGCTCTGAGGTTCACCTATGAAATGTTTAATGATGGCATAGATCAACAGTTCTATACATGTTGAACTATCAGTTTCAGGATCTATTGAAGTTTCTATTTCTAATCTTTGATCTTCAGTGAGATAATTATCCCACCAACCTTTGAGTTGACCAGTGAAACCACTAACAATGATTTTAAGGATATTCCTTAAATCTGCTGAAGGAATTTTGATCCTAAAAGCATTTACTGCCATGAGGATTTCATTAGTATGATTTAATATCTCATGTTCGCTCATATCATCAATATTTCACTCATAGATACTAGTTCCATCATAACTACTATGGACATATTGACTTCTTTCCTCAAATTGAATATCTGGAAGAGTAGGTCTAGATAGTAATTCCTAGTTTGATAAGTTCTTCGACCTAATCTCAGATGCTGTTTTAAAACTTTATTGACAGTTAATTCTTCTTTTTCTTGTTTGATCATATTGATCGACTGTTTCTTTTCTAATTTATTGAGTTTATCGATTATTAGGTCTAAAGCATCTTCATTTCCAAACCTAATGTCTTTCATTTTTGAAAAGTTTGGCATCCTATATATAGGTTGCTGAGTTTCTGATTTATTGAAAGATATTGAAGGAGAAGAAGGAGACTTTGATGAAGAAGGACCTAATGAAAGAGGACCTAAATGACGACTTAATGGAGGAAGATCTAATGAATTATTTAATGAAGGAAGAGAAGAGAGTATATTCTCTACTCTAGTCATTTGATCTGAAACAGTTTTGAGTATTTGATTTGTGTAATTATTTTGATATTGAATATTCTTGGCATCTTTTAATGAAATATTGTCCTTATCAGGACCATGACTCATTTTGAAAGGTGAAGCAATTACTTCTTCTTGATGAACATTTTTTATAATGATTTCTTCTAAAGGAGGATGAACTGTAGTAACAGTTGTATTGGATGAGGTTTTTCAATTTTGAGCTATCCTGGTATTCATATTGATTTCCTTAGGTGTTCTAAAAGGATAAGGTATGTAATTTTTCCTAGTATATACTTCAAACCATTCAAAGCAAGGAATGTTGATCTTAGCACGTTCTAACTTATCATAATAGAATCTTTTGTTGGCTTGTGAACCTTTTTACTGAATGTATTGAAATACCAGTGCCTTTTCTCTCTATTGTAATCTCTCATGAATTCCTCCCTAAGATAATCTTTATCTATAATGAATTCTTTTGATATGACATTGAGTTGGCTTTGAAAATCAGACGCTGTAGGAGACATATGAGGAGACTCTTGATCTTAAGTTTCTTGATAGACTCGCTTTGGGATGACAGGTCTAAAATTGATTCCTGATGAACTTATTGAAGAGAAATCTATTGATCTTCTTGCAGAATTATAATGAGTTGATGGTTCATACCTAGAAGAGTTTGATCTTCCAAATTTGAGAGTAATATTCCCTGAGGGAGATGTCAAAATTTGATTTAATTCTGGATATTCTGGGGATCTAGGAGGGACTGCATCCTCTATTTCTCATTCATCCACATATGAAATCTCATCATGTCTTAACCTTTTAGGGGTTATTGACTGAGAATTTTGAGTATTGACTTCTAACAATAAAGATTCATCTTTTGGAGATTGTTTGATGCAACCTATGTTGATCTTGGTTTTCATGACTTTGTAACAGATTCTAAATATGACGGCCATGTGTTCTATTCTTGGAAGAAACTTTTCTTCCTTTGATTTGATTTTGAGTTCTAAAAACTTTGAAGTGTCAGGATGTCCTAAACCCATAGTGTAGTTTGGAAAACAATCTACATATGTTGGACCATTATGAAGATTTGATTGAATGACTCCTAAAACGGATTCTTTGAAATCTATGATTCTTTTGTCTCTGAGGTACACTAGTATTGGAGTATCTATCCCTACTCTGTGAAGAGGTTTGACAGCTACTTGAACCAATCCTAGATGGAGATATTTGAAACCCTGTTGACGATGTTTCTTAATCATCTCTTCTGAGAGAAGATGAATCGTATCTTTTGATTTTTTGACTGTTATTGTTTTTTCCACTATTTTAATGACATAATTTTGACGTATCTCAAAGCTACCCTTTTGATAAACTTCTGATGAAGAAACTTTAGGAATAGTCCAGTTTTGAAGGTTTTGCTCTATCTGAGAAATGACAACTTCCCTGCTATTACTTTCATCCTCTTGATTATCTGATGAATAGTCATGTTCTTGAATACTTGAACTAGAAGGTTCATGTCTACTAGACAACAATCTTTTAATCACACTTGACATTATAATCAATCTTAACTCTAACGACCAAGTGTTTTCCTTGAATTTACCGGGAACACCCCGCTTACCAACGGTTTTACTGCCTCCCCTGGGACTTACGACCGGGAACACGGTTACCGGCTTACCAACGCTAAGTCAAGAAAATATCTTAATCTAGAAAATTAGAGTCTTAAAATCTTACAAAGTCTTGGACTTTAGAGATCTATGCCTAACTTAATGAACTTCTAAAACAAATATCTTGAACAAAACTAGACAGCAAGATAAACAAGTCTCTTGAAATAATACTGAGAAAATTGTTGATAAGTTTGAATCTCTTCTGTTTCCAAAGGACGTTCCTTTTTGAGGTAATTAACTCTATTGCTATAAAGCCAATAAGAGAGTTTTAGCTTTTCTATTGAAGGACCATAATATCCTACCATCTGACTCAGACAGCTAGATATGCAATTCTTTTTTATCTTAAAGTGACTTGATACCTACACACCCAAACGTAGTAAGGATCTGCTGTTTGAAGAAATTCTTTGTTGAGAAGGAGACTTCTGTAATATCTAATTAAAGCTTGATCTTCCATCAAACCATAATCATGATATCTACTGACTCGGTATGACTGCCACCTAGTCATGTAGAGTGTTCATGTTTATCTTTTGAAGAAAGTGTTTAATGAAAATTAACACACTGACGAGAGGAGGACGCACCAGCTAGACAACTTTTCTATTGAAGGACCATAATATCCTACCATCTGACTCAGACATCTAAATATGCAATTCTTTTTTATCTTAAAGTGACTTGATACCTACACACCCAAATATAGTAAGGATCTGCTGTTTGAAGAAATTCTTTGTTGAGAAGGAAACTTCTGTAATATCTAATTAAAGCTTGATCTTCCATCAAACCATAACCATGATATCTACTGACTCGGTATTGCTGCCACCTAGCCATGTAGAGTGTTCATGTTTATCTTTTGAAGAAAGTGATTTAATGAAAATTAACACCGCACGCACCTAGAGGGACACAGACACAGACACACCAATTACCCCCACCACAAAAAGAGGCGGCATAGGCTCTGATACCATTCGGGGCTGGATCGCTCTTAGATTTTGACTTAATGATTATGAAAGTCTTGAGAAGGAGACTCCTGTAATATCTAATCAAAGCTTGATCTTCCATCAAACCATAACCATGATATCTACTGACTCGGTATTGCTGCCACCTAGAGGGACACAGACATAGACACACCCATTACCCCCACCACAAAAAGAGGCGGCACAGGCTCTGATACCATTCGGGGCTGGATCGCTCATAGATTTTGACTTAATGATTATGAAAGTCTTAATGAGTAATGAGTAAGTCAAAACATGTAAAACATGTAAAGAAAGTGTGTGCAAAAATGAATTAAAAAGTGAAGAAGGAGTAGAAGATTCGGAGTGAATAGTAACTTATGAACAGTGACGTGAATAGTAAACGTGAACAGTAATTATGAACATGAACAGTAATGAACAGTAATGAACAGTAACTTCGAAAATTAAAAAGGATGCTAATCCGGCGGTAGTCCGCACTGGAAAGCAGTAGGAAGGGGAAATGCTTATGAAAGGGAGCTAATCCGGCGGTAGTCCGCACTGGAAAGCATAGGAGAAGGATAATGAATGCTTAATGAAAAGTAATGAAATAAAACTTAATATTGAACAAAATAACACTTACAACTTTGAAACTTCTTGAAATACACTTTGAAAAAGTTACAAACTTTGAGGAGAGCACAAGGGCTTTGATGAAGGGCTTTGAAGTAAGCTAATGACTTAATGAAACTTTGATGAAAGGAGAAGGTTGAAAGGTTAGCTAGACTTGGCTAAGCTAAAGGATTATTTCTACAAAGTATTTACACTCCTTGGGAGAATATCTTACATTCTATTTACATTCCCTTCTCTTGTGATGAAGGTGGCTATTTATAGACTCTTGAGGGAAGGATGGATTCCAAATGGTTTGAAGTCCATTCTTGTCTTGTTGTATGAGGTGTGATGAAGCTTTTCATGATGTCTTCTTGTAATGACACTTGTTGAGTGGGGAAGCATTCTTTTCTTCTCTTATTGACACATGTCTGGACACTTGGCATGATGAGGAGTCTTCATAAAACTTTGTTGACTTGTTGAATATGATGATAAGTTTGCATGTGAACTCTGCAGCCTTTTAGTAACACTGCACATGGCTACAGCTGTGTGGAATCACTGCACATGGACGGCAGTCTTTGGGTGACTGTGTCACGATTCCATTCTATTGTAATGATATCTTGGTATTCTGCATCAAAAGCAGTATTCCAGTAATCAAATCTATCATCTTCCTCTGCATTTTGATAGAAAAGATGAAATGCCTCTAAATCTTCGGCATGATTCTTGTGAAAATAATGATCGACTAACTGTTGAAAATCAATCCGAATTTTGAAAGGAACTTGGGGAATGGTTAAATCTGAATATATTTTTTGATTAAAATCCTCTGCAACAAGGGTTTGATATTTAATAGAAAGCTCTTTTGCAATAGTAAATAAAAGCTCTCCAATGTCTAATTTGCTTTCTTAAGGAAAGATTATGACAATGCCAAGGATACTCAGAAGAGAGAAGGTAAGGTTTGACTATATGTTTTTTAAGAAGAATTTTGTGTTGAGCAGGATAACAAATCCCTTTGATCCATTCTGGGGCTTTACTTTGAATGAGTAGCTCGACATATCTTTTTGGAGGAAACTTATCAAAGGCATGTATAATACAATGAGACAGTTTTCTTCCAAATCCTATTGATTGATCAGGGTTGGTAATGAGAACATTGGCAAGATATCCATAATCTAAAAGCTTTTGAGGAGTTAAAATTATTGGTTCTTTGTTGAAATAGATTGTGATAGGAAGATATTGGGAGAGATCTAATAAGGCTCTACATATGCTATAGGTAAGGTGACATTTACAATGAGGCATGGAAAGGGGAATTTCTGTACACAAAGGGTATGTTTTGAGACATTCAATGGCTTTGAGACCATGATAACATTCCCATGTCCAAGTCATACCTGGAATGAGTTTGTAGTTGCAAGCGAATTCAATTAAAGCTTTTTGAATAAACTCTTGCCTATTGAGCTCAGTTTCCTGAAGAGTTTGATGAACATATTCTCTACAATCAGCATCTAGTAACTGATTGAGAAAACTGTGGGAGAAGAAGTAAGCTCTTGATTTCTTTGTTTCTCTTTCTACTTTTGCTTTAACCAGTGGGGTTAAAGTTAGAATCTTTTCTTTTCCTTTAGCCAGTGGGGCTAAAGTTCTGTCGCTCTCTCTCATCTTACCTTTACCCTTATCTTTGGCCACTAGGGCTAAGATAGCACTCTTACTTGTCTCACATTTTGCTTTAGCCAGTGGGGCTAAAGTTATATCCTCTAAAGCATCAAGTTCTTTGAATCTGCTTTCATCCAGTGGGGATGATAATGATATTCCACTGTGAGCCAGTTGGGCTGATAGGGCTTCAACTTGTCTTTTGAGAAGTTCATTCTCTTTGATCAGCTCAAGATTATTAGCAATAATATCATTAAGAAAATATTCATTTGTTCCACAAGTACGACAAGTTTTGTGATGAAATTTGTGATGAGAAAAACGAAAATAGTCTGCTACTACTTGCAAGACTAATGACTTATTATTGAAGTCACTAATATTCCAAATAGCATCTAATATTACTGTTTCACTATCTTCTAATCCCTCTAAATTACCTCTGTAATGAAGATTAGACTCTTTAGGCCAGACAGGTAAAGCTTTGTCAACAAAATACATCAATCCATGGGGATCCATCTGCAAAACTAATCTGATTAGTATAAACAGCAATATCTTATGTGATGAAGGAACAAATATATTATGGAATAAATTGTTAGGTATTTGAAACATAATCTTTTGAAAAACATTATTGAGAGGTATGTAATGAACTTCTTGATTTTTGAATATCATGTTGATAACAGATATTGAACTATTTTGAATTTCATCAACATCTTTGTCTCTCATAGGGGTAAGAAATTCAAATATGATTTCTTTGCCTTTTTGAAGAGTATGCACTCCCTGAGATGTTACATGAAAATGATAAATTTGAGTTAGGAAAGGAGTTCCTAAGATAACAGGTGTTGAAATATTTTTGACCAGATTAAAAGTATTTTTGAAACAAATACCTTTATTGCAAATTTGAGCCTTGGTTAGTTTGAAATTTATATGAAGTTTTGAACTTAATATCATTACACTCAACCATGATTTCTTGATTGACAGCACTAACTAACTGACCATATGAGGAAGATTCATAGACTTGAGTTAATGATAATCCTTGTTGAGTCCCATAGTTTCTCAACCTTTCTTTGACCTTTTCTGCAAATAGCTTAGGAAGACCACAGATAAACTTTTCTTTCCAATAAGCTAAATTGCAATCACTTCTTAAGAACACTTTTGAGAAAAAGACATCTTTATACCATCTTAAGTCTGAGAGTTCTCTACACCTTAAGTTGGTTAAGATTTCTAATGACTTGTCTTGAAAGCTTTGAGGTTCACCTATGAAATGTTTAATGATGGCATAGATCAACAGTTCTATGCATGTTGAGCTATCAGTTTCAAGATCTATTGAAGTTTCTATTTCTAATCTTTGATCTTCAGTGAGATAATTATCCCACCAACCTTTGAGTTGACCAGTGAAACCACTAACAACAATTTTAAGGATATTCCTTAAATCTGCTGAAGGAATTTTGATTCTAAAAGCATTAACTGCCATGAGGATTTCATTAGTATGATTTAATATCTCATGTTCGCTCATACCATCAATATTCCACTCATAGATACTAGTTCCATCATAACTACTATGGACATATTGACTTCTTTCCTCAAATTGAATATCTGGAAGAGTAGGTCAAGGATAGTAATTCCTAGTTTGATAAGTTCTTCGACCTAATCTCAGATTCTGTTTTAAAATTTTATTGACAGCTAATTCTTCTTCTTCTTGATTGATCATATTGATTGACTGTTTCTTTTCTAACTTATTGAGTTTATCGACTATTAGGTTTAAAGCATCTTCATTACCAAACCTAATATCTTTCATTTTTGAAAAGTTTGGCATCCTATAAATAGATTGCTGAATTTCTGATTTATTGAAAGATATTGAAGGAGACTTTGATGAAGAAGGACCTAATGAAAGAGGATCTAAAGGACGACTTAAAGGAGGAAGATCTAATGAATTATTTAATGAAGGAAGAGAAGAGAGTGTATTCTCTACTCTAGTCATTTGTTCTGAAACAGTTTTGAGTATTTGATTTGTGTAATTATTCTGATATTGAATATTCTTGACATCTTTTAATGAAAGATTGTCCTTATCAGGACCATGACTCATTTTGAAAGGTGAAGCAATTACTTCTTCTTGATGAACATTTTTGACAATGATTTCTTCTAAAGAAGGATGAACTGTAGTAACAATTGTATTGGATGAGGTTTTCCAATTTTGAGCTATCATGGTATTCATATTGATTTCCTTGGGTGTTCTAAAAGGATAAGGGATGTAATTTTTCCTAGCATAGACTTCGAACCATTCAAAGAAAGGAATGTTGATCTTAGCACGTTCTAACTTATCATAATAGAACATTTTGTAATATTTTAGAATCTCTTTACTGAATGTATTGAAATACCAGTGTCTTTTCTCTTTATTGTAATTACTCATGAATTCCTCCTTAAGATATTCTTTATCTATCTTGAATTCTTTTGATATGACATTAAGTTGACTTTGAAAATCAGACGCTGTAGGAGACATATGAGGAGACTCTTGGTCTTGAGTTTCCTGATAGACTCGCTTTGGAATGACAGGTCTAAAATTGATCCCTGATGAACTTATTGAAGAGAAATCTATTGATCTTATAGCAGAACTATAATGAGTTGAGGGTTCATACCTAGAAGAGTATGATCTTCCAAATTTGAGAGTAACATTCCCTGAGGGAGACGTTAAAATTTGATTTAATTCTGGATATTCTGGGGATTTAGGAGGAACTGCATCCTCTATTTCCCATTCATCCACATATGAAATCTCATCATGTCTTAACCTTTTAGGGGTTATTGACTGAGAATTTTGAGTATTGACTTCTAACAACAAAGATTCTTCTTTTGGAGATTGTTTGATGCAACCTATGTTGATCTTGGTTTTCATGACTTTGTAACAGATTCGGAATATAACAGCCATGTGTTCTATTCCTGGAAGAAACTTTTCTTTCTTTGATTTGATTTTGAGTTCTAGAAATTTTGAAGTGTCAGGATGTCCTAAACCCATAGTGTAGTTTGGAAAACAATCTACATATGTTGGACCATTATGAAGATTTGATTGAATGACTCCTAAAACGGATTCTTTGAAATCTATGATTCTTTTGTCTCTGAGGTACACTAGTATTGGAGTATCTATCCCTACTCTGTGAAGAGGTTTGACAGCTACTTGAACCAATCCTAGATGGAGATATTTGAAACCTTGTTGACGATGTTTCTTAATCATCTCTTCTGAGAGAAGATGAATCGTATCTTTTGATTTTTTGACTGTTATTGTTTTTTCCACTGTTTTGATGACATAATTTTGACGTATATCAAAGCTACCTTTTTGATAAACTTCTGATGAAGAAACTTTAGGAATAGTCCAGTTTTGAAGATTTTGCTCTATTTGAGATATGACAACTTCCCTGCTATTACTTCCATCCTCTTGATTATCTGATGAATAGTCATGTTCTTGAATACTTGAACTAGAAGGTTCATGTCTGCCAGACAACAATCTCTTAATCACCCTTGACATTATAATCAATCTTAACTCTAACAACCAAGTGTTTTCCTTGAACTTACCGGGAACACCCCGCTTACCAACGGATTCACTGCCTCTCCTGGGACTTATGACCGGGAACACGGTTACCGGCTTACCAACGCTAAGTCAAGAAAATATAATGATTTAGAAAATTAGAGTCTTAATATCTTACAAAGTCTTAGACTTTAGAGATCTATGACCGACTTAATGAACTTCTAAGACAAATATCTTGAACAATATCTAGACAGCAAGATAAACAAGTCTCTTGAAATAATATTGAGAAAATTGTTGATAAGCTTGAATCTCTTCAGTTTCCAAAGGACGTTCCTTTTTGAGGTATCTAACTCTGTTGCTATAAAGCCAATAAGAGAGTTTTAGCTTTTCTATTGAAGGACCATAATACCCTACCATCTGACTCAAACAGCTATATATGCAATTCTTTTTTATCTTAAAGTGACTTGATACCTACAAACCCAAATGTAGTAAGGATCTGCTGTTTGAAGAAACTCTTTGTTGAGAAGGAGACTCCTGTAATATCTAATCAAAGCTTGATCTTCCATCAAACCATAACCATGATATTTACTGACTCGGTATTGCTGCCACCTAGCCATGTAGAGTATTCATGTTTATCTTTTGAAGAAAGTGTTTAATGAAAATTAACACACCGACGCGAGGACGCACGCACCTAGAGGGACACAGACACACCCATTACCCCCGCCACAAAAAGAGGCGGCACAGGCTCTGATACCATTCGGGGCTGGATCGCTCTTAGATTTTGACTTAATGATTATGAAAGTCTTAATGAGTAATGAGTAAGTCAAAACATGTAAAACATGTAAAGAAAGTGTGTGCAAAAATGAATTAAAAACTGAAGAAGGAGTAGAAGATTCGGAGTAAATAGTAACTTATGAACAGTGATATGAATAGTAAACGTGAACAGTAATTATGAACATGAACAGTAATGAACAGTAACTTCGAAAATTAAAAAGGATGCTAATCCGGCGGTAGTCCGCACTGGAAAGCAGTAGGAAGGGGAAATGCTCATGAAAGGGAGCTAATCCGGCGGTAGTCCGCACTAGAAAGCATAGTAGAAGGATAATGAATGCTTAATGAAAAGTAATGAAATAAAACTTAATATTGAACAAAATAACACTTACAACTTTGAAACTTCTTGAAATACTTCATTACTTCCTTTGTGGTTCAAAGAATGGTTCTTTTACTGTGGACCAATCACTCAAATCTTCGTTCCTCAGGTTTATGAAGCCTTTCTTTTATTCAAAGATAATACCCCAGAAATCCCTGAACTCAATAAACTCTTATCTTTCTGTATCAAATTCAATGTTGCTTGGATCCTTTGTTGGACTTACGAGTTACAACAAGATCCCCTTCTTCCTCCTTACTTCCCTCAAAGACTAATCAGATTATTCAAAGTAAAATGGTGGAGACAATTTGACCATTCATTAGCTGATGTATCCAGAGTTCAAAAGTATTTCATGCAGATCAATCCCAGGACTCGACGCAGCTCAGGAAAGCAAGTTCAACAAGAGACAACATCTTCAAAAGGTAAAACAGCACTCCTAAATGTGGTTGCTATGCTCAAAGCAAAACTCAAAGAAGTAGAATCCCAAGTAGCTTCATCAGACTCAGAAGAAATCAATTCAAGTTACACTCCTCAAAATGAAGATGACTGCTACGGAATTGACATCACTAGGGAATCGTGACACAGTCACCCAAAGACTGCCGTCCATGTGCAGTGATTCCACACAGCTGTAGCCATGTGCAGTGTTACTAAAAGGCTGCAGAGTTCACATGTAAACTTATTATCATATTCAACAGGTCAACAAAGTTTATGAAGACTCCTCATCATGCCAAGTGTCCAGACATGTGTCAATAAGAGAAGAAAAGAATGCTTCCCCACTCAACAAGTGTCATTACAAGAAGACATCATGAAAAGCTTCATCACACATCATACAACAAGATAAGAATGGACTTCAAACCATTTGGAATCCATCATTCCCTCAAGAGTCTATAAATAGCCACCTTCATCACAAGAGAAGGCAATGTAAATATTTGGTAGAAAAATAACCCTTAGCTTAGCCAAGTCTAGCTAACCTTTCAACCTTCTCCTTTCATCAAAGTTTCATTAAGTAATTAGCTTTCTTCAAAACCCTTCATCAAAGCCCTTGTGCTCTCCTCAAAGTTTGTAACTTTTTCAAAGTGTATTTCAAGAAGTTTCAAAGTTGTAAGTGTTATTTTGTTCAATATTAAGTTTTATTTCATTACTTTTCATTAAGCATTCATTATCCTTCTCCTATGCTTTCCAGTGCGGACTACCGCCGGATTAGCTCCCTTTCATAAGCATTTCCCCTTCCTACTGCTTTCCAGTGCGGACTACCGCCGGATTAGCATCCTTTTTAATTTTCGAAGTTACTGTTCATACTGTTCATGTTCATAATTACTGTTTATGTTTACTATTCACGTCACTATTCATAAGTTACTATTCACTCCGAATCTTCTACTCCTTCTTCACTTTTTAATTCATTTTTGCACACTTTCTTTACATGTTTTACATGTTTTGACTTACTTATTACTCATTAAGACTTTCATAATCATTAAGTCAAAATCTAAGAGCGATCCAGCCCCGAATGGTATCATATATATATATATATATATATATATATATATATTTGGGTACTTTGGCTACAACTTGGAGTTTGAATTAAAAACTTGTAAGTTCTGATGACAACTATAAATGGTTTAGTTTATTTGGCCATATTTTCACATATGAACTTTTTTAAGTATAGAGGATGTCCTCCCTCTTAGAACCTTGATTAATAATAGTCAGGATAGGACGAAGATCGAGCCATGGCTTCTGAATTTATGTGAAAGTTTTCAATTATATCTTTTGCCCCTGAACTTTAAAATTTATATACTTAGCATGTGAAACTAAAAAATAGTTTCCTTTAACTCTTAGAATTTTTAGATTTTTTTCATACTTGACCCTTAAAAAATATAACGATTTCTCTCAATTAGTGATGGGATGGAAATACCACTTTTAGACTCTGAAGGAGTCTACATGATTCGTACGGTGGTTTTAATTTTTGTTTTTTGTTTTGTTCCCATGTGACGCTCTAATGGTTGACCACTCAATTTTCAATCATGGAGTTGTAAGGTCATATGTTCAAATCCAATCGAGATAGAATGAGGTAGGATTTTGGGAGGAGATAGGATACTTATATTGCATAGCTTCCAAAAGACCAAAATTTTGTCCTTTAACCTTTAGCCTTGGCCCCAGAGAAAAATCCTTGCTGTGCCTGCCCTTGATCATAATTATTTCCATAATAAGAACATTTACATTTACCATAAGCCAGGTTAAGACATATCGCCAGACTATTTAGTTTTGATCTATATGTATGTAAGTGAGTAAACCATATGTTCCCATACTTCTTTTAGAAAAAATGTTAGTAGTTAAAATATATCAAATAAATCCAACGCTGTAGCACTCTCTTATCAAATGGTACTGACAATGAGAAGCATGAATTTATTATAAACTCAAGGGAATATGTGTTAATTAATTTCATGTATCTATTTCTAGAAATTGTTGGACGTTTGTTGAAACCAGAGCATTCCAGTGTTCTAGTCAAGCAAGCAGATAAAAGAGGTCGAATTCCGTTTCACTTTCCCGTACAGTATGTAAGCAAGTCTAAGAAACCGGATGTTAGTTTACATTTGACAGAGTTGTTGCTGAAGAATGATAGAAATACAGCCTACATTAGAGATGATGACAGCATGACTGCTTTTCACATGGCAGCAAAATATAATAATGCGGATGTATTCTTAAGGACTCATCACTCAACAACCTTTACAATGAGAAACATGCTACAGGTAACACAACCTTGCATCAGGCTGCCCTTTCCTTCAATTACATAAAAGATCTTACAGATCACCCAAGAGTGGACAAAATGGCATTCAACAAAGAGAACTGCACTGCTTTTGGTACTATTTTAGAGCATGGAAGATTCTTCATGCTTCCATGGGTAAGCGAAACACATAAAATTCTTTTTTTTTTTTAATTTATTCCTAATAAAAAAATGCACTAAATATCTGTGATAGCCAAAGTTTTTTCAATAAGGTTTTCCCAGATACGTAGTATAATTATCCCAAGTACATGGCAGGTTTTCAGTTTTTTGTTTATATACCACTTTCAACAATATGATTAACATACCCTCTTTAACAGTCGCAGACATTTCACATAGTGGAGTCGCGAAAGTTTGGTGCCTTCAATGGTGCACGAGAAGAAACCATTATCAGGAGTGTGTTTGATATTTCCAAGGAAATCAGGGAGCATGAGGTTGAGGATAAAGATGAGGATGAGGATCCAGACCATCCTGTCTTGAAGCGGGCTCAGAAGACCAACCTTATTGTCGATAATGAGATAATCTGTGAAGAGTTAGTTACTAAGATATTAGACATGGCCGTGTCCTATCAGTGACATGCCCGTGTTCAGTTAGTATACATGCCCATGTCTAATATAGCTAGCCCGTGTTAATGTTCAATTAGTATACACGTCCGTGTCTAATATCACATGCCCGTGTTCAGTAAGTGTACACGCCCGTGTTTACTTAGTACACACAGTCGTTTTACATATCAGATAGGAATCAGTGTATAACAGATCTGTAACCACTTGTAACTGCCTTTCTTTCTCATCCACTCTATATAAGGATGAGCTATAAGTTCAACATAATCAATGACAATCATTTTTAGTTTCTCCAAAATTTGCATTATGGTATCAAAGTAGCATAATCTCTCTCTGTAATCATATGCATTCAACCATGCCAAGAGCTTCCGTAGCTGCCAACCATGGCGGATCACCATCCACAACCACGCCAATTCTTCCTCCCAAAGTTGAAGAAGATCCTGCAAGCCCCTTCTTCATACATGGTAACGAAAATCCAACTTTAATGTTGGTACCATAAATTCTTCAAGGAGACAATTACCATAGCTGGGCAAAATCAATGAAGTTGGCTCTGTTAACAAAGAACAAATTGCAGTTTGTCGATAGCACAATTCATCCACCTGCTCCAAATGATGTCTTCCATCATGCTTGGGAGAGATGCAACACAATGGTACTATCATGGTTGATCAAGTCTGTGCACCCCACAATTGCCAAGAGTATTTTGTGGTTTGATCTTGCACAACAAGTGCGGAATGACTTCAAGGATAGATTCTCTCAAGGTGATCCTTTTCGAATCATGGAGCTTCAAGAAGAAATTTTTCATCTCAGCCAGGGTGTGTCTTTTGTCACTGAATATTACACCAAGTTGAAGATACTATGGGATGAGTTGTCAAATTTGAGACCAATTCCTCCATGCACATGTATAGTAGGAGGTTGCAGATGCTTCAACACAACATACACATATCACATTCAAGATCAAACAATTAGGTTCTTGAGGGGGCTTAATGATGCCTATGCCACTGTCAAATCTCAAATCATGCTAATGGAACCACTACCTCCAATCAACAAAGTGTTCTCACTTGTCTTGTAGCATGAAAGACAATTTGTGAATCCTACTTTGGAATCTGAATCTCAGCAAGAAATTATGGCATTGGCGGCAAGATCCTATAATGCTAGGCAACCATTCTCTAGCAAGAAACCGTATTGCACATTTTACAACATGATAGGGCACACTGTTGATGCATGTTACAAGAATCATGGTTACCCTCTGGCTACAGGTAGAAATCCAAGCAACAATATCGAATTAATCAATGCACTGATTCTTTTGTCACAGATGAAGAAGACATTGATGCAATGGAAGAAGCACTCCTTGCTCTAGAAAATCAAGAAGTTTGATTGACACAAGATGAGTACAGCCAAATCATGAATATTCTCAAGAGCAATAAAGCTATCTCCATAGGTTCTACATCCACAGCTTCAACCATTAATGCCTTAAAGTTGAATTCCACATTTTCTGGCCTCACTGTCCTCGAGCCAAAGGAGGCCCATGACCACACTTCTGTCAACCTCACCAATTCTGGTATGGTGCTTTCTTGCCAATCTACTGATATGAACTACAAAGATTCATGGATAATAGACTCTAGTGCTAGTAATCATGTTACTTGTTGTTATGAATTCTTTTATTCATGTGTATCTATGAGCAATTACTTTGTGAGTCTTCCCAACAATATGTCAGTGGAAGTCACACATATAGGTTCAGTGGTTTTTTCAGATAAATTTGTTTTGCACTAAGTTTTATATGTGCCTACATTCACTTTTAATCTCATATCAGTAAGCAAGGTAACAAAGGATCTAAAATGTGCTTTCTTGTTGCAATCTGATAATTGCTCAATCAAGGAAAATGGTTCTTGGAGGACGATTGGATATGCTAAGGAACATTTGGGATTATATCAACTAGTCAATCCTATTGTCAAGAGAAGACAATTACCAGAGATAAATAATTGTGCTTCTAGCACTGATCAACACAAACCACCTGTTGATTCCTCTCTTCATTCTGTAAATAGTTGTAGCAACAACTATGACTGCCATGACTTTGATTTGTGGCATTATAGATTAGGGCATCCCCATCATGACAAGATCAAGACTTTAGCAAAGCAAATTGATGTTGTAAACTAGAATTCAGAAATAAAATGTGACATTTGCCATTTGGCCAAGCAGAGAAAGCCTTCATTTCCTACTAGTTCTTCCATTTCTGTTACTTCTTTTGACCTTGTGCATGTGGATATTTGAGGGCCCAGTTCAGTTCTATCAATGGATGGGCACAAATACTTCCTTACAATAGTTGATGATTTCAATAGATATACATGGCTTTATCCACTGAAAACAAAGGGAGAGGCTCGCACATGTCTACAGAAGTTTGTTACTCTTGTGCAAAATCAATTTGATATAACTATCAAGGCTATACGAACTGACAATGGTGCTGAATTTCAAATGATTGACTTCTATAATCAATAAGGCATTGTACACCAACTTAGCTGTCCTTACACACCACAACAGAATTATGTTGTAGAAAGAAAGCACCAACACATTCTCAATGTGACAAGAGCCTTACTTTTTCAATCGGGCATACCTCACATGTTATGGCATTTTGCCGTAACTCATGTTGTATATTTGATAAACAGAACACCCAGCAGAGTGATTGACAATCTTACACCTTTTGAGAAGTTGTTCAAGTGCCCTCCTAAGTTACATAATCTAAAGGTCTTTGGTTGTCTATGCTTTGTGGGTACCAATGGCCTTTCAAGAAGCAAGTTTGATGCACGAGCTTCTAAATGTGTTTTTCTTGGATTTGTACATGGTGTCAAGGGTTTTCGAGCCTTGGATATTCATTCCATGAAATTGATTGTCTCTAGAGATGTCTTGTTCCATGAGTTATCATTTCCTTTCTTCAATAAAAATTCATCTCATTCATCTCTAGCAATATTTTCTGAGGCAACTTCCCCTGACCAGTGGCATTTAGAAGAACCTACCTCATCAGTTAATCATCATTCTCCCATCCCACAAGCAAGCACCCTTCAACAACCAGATGACTTCCCTCAACCTCCTTCTAGTAATCTCACTAGCAACACATACGCTCAGCCTTCTTCTGCTCATCTCACCACTACTACTAGACCTCGGAGGAAAACAAAAGCACCTAAATATCTTCAGGACTATCATACCAGAATTAATTGTCTTCCTGGAGTTTCAACAGTTAAACATCCCCTTTCTAATGTTTTATTCTAGAACAATTTGCCTCAGTCACACAAGGCATTTGCCATGAATATTACAACTGTTAGTGAGCCAAAGTCCTTTATAGAAGTTGTAGCTCACTCACATTGGCAGAAAGCAATGGAGGAAGAAGTAAAGGCCTTAGAACTCAATCATACTTGGGTGCTCACACCTCTACCTGCCAAGAAGAAACCTATAGGATGCAAATGGGTGTATGATATGTGCTTTTTATGTCGTTAAGTTCCATGTTTTATCAATGGATTCTTACTTAGATTTGAGCACAGTTTGCTTTAAACATGGTACTTAACCCCAATATTTGTGTTTTAAGTTTTTTGACACTGTTTCTGTATTTTGAGTATATTTTTAGTTCTGTATGTCTAAAAATGGTGAATTTTACCTTGTAGGAAAGCTAAGAGGATTATCTACAACTTTCATTCAGACCTCCAAGGCTAATTCGGATATTCAGTGGGTCAAATTTAACCCAGAAATCAGAACCGATATCCTGGAATCGGGTCTGGACCTTTGTGAAGAGATTTGGGCATAACTTACTCATCTTAAGTCCAAATTAAGTGATTTCGGTGGCTAATTAATCCTAAGAGGCAGAGGAATTAAAAGCAATTGAAGTCTATACAAGGGACACGGCCTAGACACGGCCGTGTCCATGCCCGTGTTGGCAGTCCAGAGAGCATCTTAAGAACACTCCTAGCCACCATAAGTGAACACGGCCATGTCTAGGCCATGTTCGAGCTTCTGAAGGTGAAATCCTAAATTTAGAATTGTATTTATATGCATCTAAGAGGGGAAAGAAGGGAGCTCCGTCTTTTGGACATCATGAGGCACAATTCAGAGCCAGAGGCGGCAGCCCAATCCGAAGGGGTTGAAGAAAAGCAAGATAGAAGATCAACCCTTTGAAAGAATTCATGAGAATGAGTTTTTCTGATTCCATCTTGACTCTATTTCTCTATTATTTCTATGTTTTTCTAGTTTAAATATGTGTAGCTAAACTCTCTTAGTTAGGGATTGATGTAGCTCGGATTTTGATGAAGCTTTGCTGTTGATTAATGTTATTTTGATTCAAATCTATTTATTGGAGTATATTTTACCGTTCTTAATGCTTTTGAATGTTTGGCCATCATTTGAATGATTTATTTGCTCATGTTGATGCTAGGGATAGTAAGATATGGGTGTGCTCTTGTAATCTCTACCAGAAATCAAGTTAATCTAGGAATAGATAGCTTAGTTTATGTGGTCTTGAATTAATTTCCTAGAGCTTAATCACCTAGACAAGTTAGTTGTACCAAGGAATTGGGCAATTAGTTGAGATAGGGAGGATTGTTTCTCCAAGGGATTAGGTTCAATCAAATTAGGAAAATTGGCCAACAATAAAGGATTTGTAATTAGAATAACTTATTCTTCAGTTATTCAAAGGTTATTTTGTCTATGAAGTAACCAGATTCAAATTTGAGTGAAATCAACCCCTAACTTTCTTTTGTTCATTGTTAATTTCTTAGTTTAATTGTTATTAAATTGTTCTTGCTTTATTTTCTAGCTTTAATTATCAAACATTCTTAAACCATCGATCTATCCAAATAGAATCTTTATTGGTGAAATTGGTAGTTGCTAGCCTTAATCCTCGTGGGAACGATACTCTACTCATCATTATATTACTTGTGTGGCCCGGTACACTTGCCGGTATAAAAAAAAAGTCCCATTAGTGTATAAAATTAAACGTAAGGCTGATGGCACCATAGAAAGATATAAGGCAAGGCTTGTTGCTAAAGGTTACACACAACAAGAAAGGGTGGATTACTTTGAAACATTTTCAACTGTTGCAAAGTTAACTATTGTCAGAACTCTTCTAGCACTAGCTGCTGTCAAAGGTTGGGAATTGCAACAATTAGATGTGAACAATGCCTTTCTACATGGGGAATTAAATGAGGAAGTTTACATGGCTATTCTACCAGGAATGACCACCAATGACCCTACACTTGTTTGTAAACTACAGAAATCCCTTTATGGCCTCAAGCAAGCAAGTAGACAATGGCATCATAAACTCTCTACTGCCTTGATTTCGAAGGATTTTCACCCTGCTGTCTCATATCCTTCCTTGTTTGTGAAGAAAACTAGTCAATCATTAACCAGATCAAGCACTTTCTAGACCAAGAATTTAGAATCAACGACCTGGGTGAACTGAACTTCTTTCTTGGCTTGGAAGTACATCGAACTACAGAAGGAATCAATCTGTGTCAGAGAAAGTATGCATTAGAACTCCTTGCTAATTCTGGTTTTTTGGGAAGCCAACCAGCTAAGACTTCTCTTGCAAAGGGTGTCTCTTTGAACTCCACTGATGGAATTTTGTTGAGAGACACTTCAGTTTATAGGAGATTGGTTGGAAGATTGCTTTACTTGACCAACACAAGGCCAGACTTGGCCTTTGCAGTTCAACAATTATCACAATATGTGGATAAGCCAACTACTGTCCATCTTAAACATGCTCACAGGGTTCTGAGGTACCTGAAAAGAGATATGGGGAGAGGATTATTTTTCTCCTCCACTTCTTCACTACAACTCAAGTGTTTCTCGGATTTTGACTGGGCATCTTGTTTAGAAACAAGAAGGAGCATCACAGGGTTCTGTGTCTTCTTTGGAGAGGCTCTAATTGGATGGAAAACCAAGAAGCAATCCACATTCTCTAGATCCAGCACAGAGGCTGAATATCGAGCCTTAGCTGCTACAACTTGTGAGTTAGTGTGGCTGCAATATCTGTTGCAGGATCTTCAAGTTCCTTACATACAAATTCTCTTGTTCTGTGGTAACAAGTCTGCCATCTACCTAAGCCACAATCCAGTCTTTCATGAACAAACTAAGCACATTGAGATAGATTGTCATATGGTTCGAGAAAAGATTCAAGCTGGTCTCATCAAACTTTTGCCTGTGCACACCACACAACAACTTGGGGACTGTTTCACTAAAGCTCTCTCAGCACCTAAGTTTGAAGAATTTAGATCTAAGCTGAACTTACAAAGCTTGTATGTTCCAGCTTAAGGGAGGCTAATGAGATAATATGTGAAGAGTTAGTTACTGAGATATCAGACACGCCTATGTCCTATCACTGACATGCTCGTGTTCAGTTAGTATACACGCCCGTGTCTAATATAGCTAGCCCGTGTTAATGTTCAGTTAGTATACACATCCATGTCTAATATCACATGCCCATGTTCAGTAAGTGTACACACCCATGTTTACTTAGTACACACAACTGTGTTACATATCAGATAGGAATCAGTGTATAACAGATATGTACCCGCCTTTCTTCTCATCCACTCTATATAACGATGTGCTATCAGTTCAACATAATCAATAACAATCATTTTCAGTTTCTCCTCAATTTGCATTAGTCGAGAGGGCAAAAGAACCACATCTAGTAGTTGCCACACTCATTGCAACTATAACCTCTGCAGCTGCTTTTACTCTGCCTGGGGGCACTATACAAGAGGGGGAACATAAAAGTACTCCTATATTAAAGAATAATCTAGCATTCCAAGCATTTGTTACAACAGACACTATAGCTATGGTTCTGTCAGTAACTGCTATGCTCATGCATCTTTTCTTGGCGATCACAACAAAGTCATTGGTGATTAGTTTCTTGGTTATTGCCTTCCAACTCACTATTCTTGCCGTGGGAGCAATGATCATTGCATTTGTCATAGACACATTTGTTGTATTGGGTGTTTCATCAGGTCTTGGCATTGCCACTCTTCTCATTGGACTATCATTTTTCTTTCCTGTTTACAAATCATTTTCCTCAATCATTACAGATACAGAAACAAATCCTAGATGGCTATTAGTTTTCTTAGTGAAATGCCCCACGTTCAGTAGATGGGTTCTTGTAGTAATCAAGTGTCCAGCCTTAGGAGCCCAATTATGAATGACTTTATGCTTGGACTCTAGAAATTCAATAGCCTCTACCAGTTACAATCTCCATTTCTCTAAAAGTATATATTCTTATCACATCATGGCCCAAAAAAATATAGGGCCTCTTGTTTAAGTTTTCTGTTTTTAATGAAAATGTGCATTATAAACTTGGCCTTATTTTCTACATTGAATTAGATATAATTTTTTTTTTTTTGTTTCAAATGAGACACTCTAGTGATTAAGCACTTTATACTTAATAGAAAAGATATCAGATTCTAATTTCATTAGGTGCAAGTGAAATGAAATTTTAAGAAACGATAAGTTATCTCTTATTATGTAGTCTCTAGTGGACTAAAAAATATCTAACTTTTTATAAAGTTACATATTAAAATATAAAAGGCTAGAGTACCTAACCTACACAAATTTAGCACTTGGTCGCACATTTGATGGCTTACAAATTAAAATAATTTCTCCTCATATGAGAGTGCTGGGATGACAACTCCAAAGCAAGCAATCTAAAAGCACAGCATAGTCCAAGTTTTGAGTCACACTTATCAACTTCAAACATTTGGGATCTGGTCTGGGTGGAATTTATGAGAATCTCCCAAGTTCCTCTAGCCTGGAACGCATTTTTCTCTGAAAACCAAGGGCGAAGGGGCCCTCTCATCCCCTTGATCTTTTGAAAATCAAGGTTTTAGTATATAGAAAACAATTTTGCCCCAAAACTTTTGAAAACTATATATTAATTATCATGTAAAACTCAAAAAAATTCTCATATGGCCCCTAGAAATTTTATATTTGTTTATATTTAACCCCCAAAACAATTATAACTTACACTTCTTACCTTGTCTCTCAGTAGTGATTCGACTAAAGTAACCCTCATCTCTCTCGTAGCCCTCTCTCACAAAGTTATGAAAGTTGAATAAAACATTGATACTCAATAGGATTTATCTCCGTGGGTCCTTGTACATGTTGGGAATTTCATGTAACTTCCAATATATATTATTGACCTGTAATAGTATTAGTTATTATATTATCCAAAACAAAATCTTATTAAGATCATATTTGAGGGGCCAAAAATATGAGAAATGGATGAAATGCAACAATTGTATGACATTATTGACCTGTTATATTATTAAGGTTATCTAATCTAAGAATGTCATAAGCCACGATGAATTAAGGTTGAATCCTAATTCCTATACTCGATCAATTTTATGTGATTATAAAAATCAAATTATAAATTAATTTACAAAGTATTCTACAGGGATACCAAATGAGTTAAATTATAAAAGTCCAGCTCCACAACTGTGACTGCAAGAACATGGCCAAGTTTTCCCTCAAACAAAGAAAGCAAGTCCAATCAATTCTCTGTGCAGATATGAAAATTGATGAACATGTTATAGATAGGTAGAATATATACACTGCTGCCGAGAAAGTAATTTACCCATTACATTTAAATCAACATAGTTTTCGTGCATCATTCAACGAGTGTACCAAGCTTTGAAGATGATTAATGTTGATGATATTTGTATGTGTAGTTTACTGTATCTCAACAGTGAATTTTGGTGGCTGTAGTCTTTAGGAAAAAACATATTGTACTCTATTTCTTAAGTTTAGCTTAAATGCTGAATTTTCATTAAAAATGAAAGCCATGTACGTTTCTAGAATGTAAGAGAGAAAGTATTATTTTGGATCAATATAAAAAAGAGGTTAATTGACCTACATATTGCATTTTGTCAAATGATTTACCTCCATATAGTAGTTTTAAAAGTATTTAGTTTAATATTATAGTTTTTTTTTAAATTAACTAAATATTAAAAGTTGAGCCAACAATCTGCCCCTTGCCAAGCGGCATGAAAGGTCTGGACATGCCACATGGCAAGTGGCGGGTCCACTTGTCACTTTCTATAGCTGCATATTGGCTTAAATCCGACATGCCACATAGCAAGTGACGGGTCCACTTGTCACTTTCTATAGTTGCATACTGGCACAAATCCTACGATAACATAAGTGGACCCGCCACTTGCCATGTGGCATGTCCAGACCTTTCATGCCGCTTGACAAGGGGCACGACCAATGGGCCACTTTTTGTTTTTAGTTGAATTTTTTAAAATAAAACTCAAATATTGAAGTAAATACTTTTAAAATTACTATATTAAAGTAAATCTTTTGGTAAAATATCATATATAGGTCAATTAACTAAAAAAAGAAACATTCTAAACGGCCGGAAACACAACAAACAAAGCAAAATAGAAATGAGAAATTACCCAGACTCCAATATCTACTCTTCTCCGCTTTACTGTTTCTCTCCCTTTCTACTCCGTGCTCTGGAACTCTCTTGCCATTCACTCTTCCTTTTCTCTTTCTCCCTCTCACTTATGTTTTGAACTCCTTTCTAGCATGCTTTGCAAGCTCATACTTTTTTATTTATTTTATTCTTTACTCACTGTTGGCAATGGCCCTTCTCTTTTTCTCTTTCTTTTCCCTTTTTTTTTTTCTTTTTTTTTTTTGTTTTTTTGTTTCCTCTTATCTCTTTTTCAACCACCCTCCTCCTTTGTTGTTTTCAATTTATTTTCATTCTTTTTTATTTCTGATCTCCTTTTCCTTTTCTTTTTTTCTTTTTTTTTTAAGGAATTTAAAAGAACAAAAGAGACAAAAAAATAAAATCAAAATCAAAATTTTAAACAAAATAAAGAAGAAGCCAAATTTCAATAATATTTCCATTTTTTATTGTTTTCAATCAAATTTAAAAATTCCATCAAAACAAAATTTAAAAAACAGTTTGGATTTATTGGAATCAAATAACTTGTGACTGAGTTATACCTCATAGCTAATGAGTTTTGTGTTCAAACAAAAAAGCATAACCAAAAATACCAAACAGAATTTGTTACAAAAAAAATATGGTAATTCCAATATAGCCGCATGATTTCAACCACTAGCCATCTTTTGGTTGTTGATGTTAATGTATATGCAAGATAACCAATCAACAGAAAAAGTTAGAGAAATAAAAAATACAGAAATTGTCTACTTGATAATACACAAGTTATAATGTGGTGAAATCTGAGTTTGACAATTTAAGTTTTAAATCTAAATGCTTCCATATTGTATCTCAAATAGCTGAGTAATTAAAGGTTTGGTCACTGCCAGTAACTTAGATAATTTGATTTAGTGTAGACAGATCAAAACTTAAAGTAGTGTAATTAGTTTTGATATTTTGTTCACGGAAAACTTTATTGTAAATTTATGTAACTGCTAAACTTCAATTCCAATGTGAATGCATAAATTTATATTTTGTCATTTGTTTTTTGTCCGAAATTGCTGTATTGGAACAAGACAAAAAGTTAGAAGAAAAATAACAGAAAAGAAGAAAAGACAAAATAAAAAAATTGGAGGAATGTGATTGAGCAGATACAAACCCAAAAATTTGATGCATCGATCAATCCCATTGACATTATTGAAGAACAAAAAGGTGCAACCAATTTTGTCGGTGAACTTGAAAGAAGTGAATTTTGAATCTTTTAGCATGTTCACACCATGACTTCCTGCAGACAATGTTAGGAATGAATGAGAGGACCAATCTTAAAGGAAATGAACTTTAAATGATTGAAGTTTCATAAGCATATTATATATATACTAATAAGGCACCTAAAAAAGGTAGTGTTTATGTCCCATCCTTTAGGAAGAAGCTATTCAATGGGAATAGGCTTATGCTTTTTTAATTGTCCAACCAATCCCATTGGTTTACAATTTTATTTTCCTCTTTTTACTTGCCAATGGCGTAACAATGTTAGCCCCACTGAGACAGTTCTGACAATTCTGAGAACTATATTCTTCCTTTTGCAAAGGGATTCTCTTGGTCATACTTAGATAGATGCCAATGCCTTTTTATATGTAACTTCTTTGTCGTGTATCTACACAATTTAAGCATCTTACAAACTTTGAGTCAGAGGCATTCTTACAAATTGAATAAGAATTTTCTTGTAATTTTCAAAGCCAAGCTTATAAAAGATTTTCGTTAAGGGAAAAGCAAGATCAGATACAATGAGGAGTTCATTCTGCCATTTCTAAAACAACCAAATTTTCAACTGCAGGCACTTCTCTACAAGAATCGTTAAAGGACAAAGTAGACCTTCAAAGATTACATACATAAAAGGAAGAATGTGTTACACAGAACTAGATGAAGTAGAGTTTATGATTGTTCTTTCCTGATCTTTTACTCAGAAAGCCATTAAGGAAAATTTCAACAGAAGTTTGTTTAGCTTTACAAAAATTGGGACAGATAGACAAAGTTATTCTTAAATTGGACAGTAAGTAGTTTCATTAGGAAGAAAGATGATAAAGCAGAATGAATAGTCACAATTTTCTGTAACCAACTTCAATTCTTTTTCACTCTTAACAACAATCAACATGTACATTCCATAATTATTTTTCAAAAGGTTTCTCTTCAGCATACTGAGATAACAAATCTCTTTTTGCTGTGTAAATTCTTTTCTTTGTCTACAAAGAATTTAGAAATATAAGTGAGAAAGATACTAAGTGCCACACACTCAAATCGAAATTCTTTTATATATCTATAAGCCCACCACCAATTAATCCACTCTTGACTTGTAATTTCAAAGCCAACCCTTCAAACTCTTTTATTCTACGGTGGATGTAAGACTATACAACCGTAACCACATTTGAAACCAGATTCAAAGTGATTCTCATCCTCATTCCTATAACTACAAAAATTGGAGGCTGCAAGTGCTTGAGTGTTTCTCTCTTTGCTAGTTGGAAAGATCGTATAGTCATCAAGAGGTAAATCTATGACAAATTATGTATCTCCATTAATTAATTTCGATTTGCACACGAATGCCTCTTATCATAAATACTTATGTTCAAGTAGAAAGTCAGAATGAAAGATGAGTTCACTCAGATATTTCTATGATAAGAACATTGGAATCTGCAGGCCTTTCCTTGATCTTGTTGGCAAAATTCTACAATCATCAACAACTTAATTGCTTGGAAAATTTTGGAGGAGGTAAAAACTATGAAATTAATTATTTTTCTGTTCTCTATTTTTTAAACTATTGCTCCTCTTTGGTTTTTCAAATTCATAAGCTTTTGCTGTTCTCGCATTTTTATATTTCAGTTTGTAGCTTCCCATTCTTTCGGTGAAGTAGTCTCTTCACTGTTTAGAACAATTCATTTATTTCAATACAAGGGCCTCAAGTGACAAAGCTATCACTCTTTGAGTCATACCCAACATCTCTAGAAATATGAATCTCATGGTTATGGAGGATTTTCTAGTGCCTCAAAAAAAATGCTGGAATATCTTGTGTATTCCGAGAGTAATTCATAGACCCAAAATGTGTGGGACCTGCACATGATACATGGACCAATTATTCAATTTTTGCATGCCAGGTGGACATAATCAAAGTTGGTTATATAGTAAAAACAATAATGCTCTATAGTCAAAGTCACATTTTCTCTTACTTGTGTAGGCATTGTATGCCTATTATAGAATCGTTCCTTGGATATTCATGTTGAGATTAAGATTCTAATCTCACCACTACAAACCCATCCTCCATATAAAATGTGTTTCCCAAGCCAAACCAGAAATGATTATTCAGATACGATTTGTTACATGTGAGAATCTCTTCTCCATGATGTCTATAGTCGATCTACTTAATTACCTTCGCATATAATTAAGGCTGGCAGAGCAATTAGCCACAAATATAGTATATGAACCGATTCATATGTCTGTAAAACAGCTTTGTGGAAGCGCGGAATCATAATCAAAGTAAGTTGGTCATTCTGCCATTCCTTCAATAACCAATTGAAAGTGCAAGATCATCTCTTTGTTCCTGGTGGCAAGATTCTACAATAATCTATGCCAAATTAAGTATTATGTTTTATTTGCAAATTAATGTGCTTTACTTGTTGTTGCCTTCTTATATTTCAGTTTGTAGCGTCACTTTGTCATTGATCAATTGAGGTAATAGTCTTGTGCATTTGGAAAATAAGTTGTTGCACAAGAACATAAGATAGATGTTATTTTTTGAACAAATCAAGCATTC
Source organism: Cercis canadensis (assembly GCA_003255065.1). Taxonomy (NCBI): domain Eukaryota; kingdom Viridiplantae; phylum Streptophyta; class Magnoliopsida; order Fabales; family Fabaceae; genus Cercis; species Cercis canadensis. The sequence goes on from QAOA01001066.1 coordinate 2,518,163, forward strand.
AAGAATGGAATTGATAGTAGGCTTATAGAGGAGTAACAGGAACATCTTCACATGAAATATTAGAACTGATCCCAAAATAGGAGAAAAATTAAAGGGAAAATGAAAATATGAGGAAAGGGTCTTAGGGAGAAGAAGGACTATGTTTTAGTCTTACTAAATTCTAACGGTCAAAATTGAACATGCCTTCCTTCAGAAAATAACAGGGGAACTACTAAACTATAAGTAAATTCATTTAGGTAGGAAGGATTATGTGTTTCAAACTAAACAGAGTCTATATGGCAAAAATTGAAACAAAAAGAAAATCATATCAAATTTCAAAACCCAAATTCCAAACATGAAAAACAGTGAACTTGAAGCTATAGGGAAACCAAGATGCATGAAACCAAGCTATAAGACAGAGACCTGGGTGGTTTAGCAGGTTGGGTTTGTGGTGGTGGGGGTGGAAGGGCTAGAGGAAATAGTTGTATTTGTAGCTACTGTCTTGAAGCCAACTTATATTCATAGAGAACCGTTTATAATTATTAGCTCAACACAGTTACAAGGAGAAAGATTGTTTTGGAGAACAAACCATGGTGGACAAGGTCAAGGTACAAAGCTAAAAGAAAACAAATGAAGAAAATAAAAAGAACAGGTGAGTATAGGATGTATTTTAAAATTGATTTAAGTAAAAGCAATAGACTTTTAAAGGACGCTTGACATGTTAGAAAAGAACCGCAAAATAAAATCTGTTATACATACAACACTTTGCATCCTATTAGGACTATAAAACAATTCATTAGATGATTGAGTAACGAATAAATTGAAAATTTCATTTTTGTAAAATTGTTGTACAATAGGTTATACACGTAAACTGATGCAACTATAAATAGTTTGAAATACAACAAAGAAAAGTGAAGCCTTTCCTGTCCAACTTGAATCTGATATTTTCCTTTCAAAACACACATATAAATGGAAGGAACCTCAACTGTAGAAGCATTGACGGCAATTGAGACAGCACATATGTAATTAGCAATTCAAGTTAATTTCTTAACATAAAATTTAACACATTAGTATAAATTTGTCATTCAAGGATATGATTTTCAATTCTCCTAGATTATTCAACCATAATTGTGTGCAATCATCCAATTTTTATCATAAAATCCAACTAAATTTTGTAAAATCAGTAATGAACACACAATTTCAAATTTTAAAAGTCTAATTTCTGTGTGTGTGTGCATGGATGCATCAATGAAAAGCTTAGTCAAATTTTAAACTTGGATCCTGCATCTACTTCTATATATGCACCATATCTAGTCTATTAATTTGAATTTCTAAGGAAATAACATATCAGTTGGACAAGTGGCATCATTTTGGCAATAGCATTGCAAGAAGCCACAGTTTCTGCATCATTGAAGAGCAATGGTGAGATTATCACAGGTATGGATCCTGACAAGTATAAGGCTGCAGTGAAAGGTAAAATTGACACCTTCAAACAAAACGCTGAGCAAATTCAGCTCATGCTAACCCCAAATAAGAACACAGTCCTTCATATACAATTTACAGCCTTAACTGAAAATGTATCGAAGGAATTTGTGCAAGATATTCTGGATCTGTGTCCTGCGCTACTTCTGAAGCCCAATGCCAAAGGGGAATCCCTACTTCATATTGATGCAAGGTACGGTCATTCGGCTGTAGTTGAAATTCTGATTGAACATGCTAAAAACAAAGACCTATATGACATTGAGAATGGAATTGGAGCTGATAGGAAAGTTATAAGACTCAGAAATCATGAGGGTGACACAACTTTGCATGAGGCAGTACGTTATAATCACATTGATGTAGTGAGAATCTTGATAACAGAAGAACCAGAGTTGACAGATTCTGCTAATGAAGCTTGCGAGACTCCATTGTACCTAGCTATTGAGAAAGAATACCGGAACATAGCATTGGAAATATTACCAAATTGCAAATCACTAGCTTATGCTGGACCTTATGGGATGACGGCATTGCATGCTGCAATAATTACTGAAGATGAAGGTACTAATTTGGCCCTTTTTATCTAATGATCATTATTTTCATATCTACCCTTCTTCAATTTCCCATTTCATATATATATATATATATATATATATATATATATATATTGGTACTTTGGCTACAACTCGGAGTTTAAATTCAGAACTTATAAGTCCTAAGAACGACCATAAACGATTTAGTTTATTTGGCCATATTTTCACATATGAACTTTTAAGTATAAAGTATTTCCTCCCTCTTACAACCTTGATTAATAATAGTCGGGATAGGGCGGAGATCAAGCCATGGCTGCTAAACTTATGTGAAAACTTTAAATTATATCTTTTGCCCCGGATCTTTAAAAATTTTTATATTTAACATGTAAAACAACAAATAGTTTCCTTTAACTCTTACAATTTTTAGATTTTTTTCATACTTGACCCTTCAAAAATATAACGATTTCTTTCAATTAGTGATGGGATAAAAATACCACTTTTAGACTTTGAAGGAGTCTATGTGTTTTGTACGATGGTTTTAATTTTCTTTTTTTGTTGTGTTCCCATGCGACACTCCAATAGTTGACCCCTTAGTTTTCAACCATGGAGTTCTAAGGTGTATGTTCAAATCCAATTGAGATAGACTGATGTGAGATTTTGGGAGGAAATAAGATACCCCTATTGCATAGCTTTTAATACACCAAAATTTAGTCCTATAACCTTCAGCCTCGGCCCCAGAGAAAAGTCCTAGCTTTGCCCGCCCTAATAATTATTTCCATAATAAGAACATTTACACTTACAATAAGCAAGGTTAAGACATATCGCCAGACTATTTAGTTTTGATCCATATATATGTATGTAAGTGAGTAAACCATATGTTCCGTATTTTTTTAGAAAAAATGTTAGTAGTTAAAATATATTAAATAAATCCAACGCTGTAGCACTCTCTTATTAAATGATACTTACAATGTGAAGCATGAATTTATTATAAACTCATTGGAAGTATGTGTTAATTAATTTCATGTATCTATTTCTAGAAATTGTTGGACTTTTGTTGCTAACAGAGCATTCCAGTGCTCTTGTCAAGCAAGCAGATAAAAAAGGTCAAATTCCACTTCACTTGGCAGCACGGTATGCAATAAATTCTGTGTTGACAGAGTTGTTGCTGAAGAATGATAGAAATACAGCCTAAATTAGAGATGATGACGGCATGACTGCTTTTAACATGGCAGAAAAATATAATAATGTGGATGTTATGAAAATGATCTTATCACATTATCCAGATTGTGCAGAAATAGTGGCTAATAGTGGTTGTAATGCCCTCCATTATGCGGTGAAATGCAAAGATGATTATAGTGCAACAAAATTAATTCTTGAGGACTCATCACTCAGCAACCTTTACAATGAGAAAGATGGTGCAGGTAACACAGCCCTGCATCACGCTGCCCTTTCCCTCAATTACATCGAAGGAGTGGACAAAATGGCATTCAACAAAGAGAACTGCACTGCTTATGGTACTATTTTAAAGGACGAAAGATTCCTCAAGCTTTCACCCGTAAGCGAAACACAAAAATTCTTTTTATTGTTCTTATTTATTCCTAAAAAGTTTTTTCAATAGGATATTTATACGTAGTATAAATATCCCATGTATATGATAGGTTTTCAATTTTCTGTTTTTATACTACTTTCAACAATATGAACAACATACTCTCTTTAACAGTGGCAGAAAATTAAATTATTAAAATGGCAAAAATTTGGTGACCCCAGTCACGTGCGAGAAGAAACCATTATAGAGAGTAGGGATGATCTTTTAAATAAAGCTATGAAGGTTTAGGATGAGCAGGAGGGTGAGGAGCCCGCAATCCAGGGGACAAAAGAACCACTTCTAATAGTTGCCACACTCATTGCAATTGTAACCTATGCAGCTGCTTTCACTTTGCCTGGGGGCACCATAAAAGATGGAAACATAAGGGTACTCCTATATTAAAGCATAATCCAGCATTCAAAACATTTGTTATAACAGACACTATAACTATGGTTCTCTCAGAAACTGCTGTGCTCTTGCGTCTTCTCTATGGGATGCAAAACAACCCAACGGCGCTTGAGTTCTACAATTTTGCCTTCTATCTCACTATTCTTGCCATGGGAGCAATGATCATTGCATTTGTCACAGGCACATTTGTTGTATTGGGTGTTTCATCAGGTCTTGGTATTGCCACTCTTCTCATTGGACTATCATTTTTCTTTCCTCTTTACATATCACTTTCCTCAATCTATAAAAGATGACAAATAGTTTTGTTAGTGAAAAGGCCCAGGTTCAGTAGATGGGTTCTTGTATGAATCAAGTGTGCAGCCTTAGGAGCCCAAGTACTAATAATTTTATGCTTGGAATCTAGAAAATCAAAACCATCCAATTGTTGAAATCTCCATGTCTCCAAAGTATATATTCTTCACACCATGGCCAGAAGAAAAAAAATATAGGGTCTGTTTGTTTAAGTTTTCTGCTTTTAATGTTTAAAATTTGTATTGAGGAGTGTATTTTAATATAAGTTTTAAAATTTTCATTGACAGATATGCAATTTTCAATTCTCCTAGCTTATTCAACCATAATTGAGTGCAACCATCCAATTTTTATAATAAAATTTATTATGTAAAATAACTAATGGAGACACAAATTCTAGTTTTAACCCACCCTCAATAACGTAAATAATCTAATTTGTATGATATATATTATTGACCCACTAGATGTGGGTTATCCTTGATTATCCATGATAAAATGTATATTACGACTGTGTCATGGACACCAAAGGCTTTCTATGCAGAATTGAAGGTGGAGAGATGTTGATTAGTAAGGGTGACACAGTCATCATGAAAGGAGTTAAGCAGGGTAACCTTTATGCCTTACAAGGCTCCACAGTGACAGGTTCAGTATTTTCAGTTTCTAGTTCTGAAAAATCTAGGTCTGATCAGACCAAGATCTGGCACATGCGTCTTGGGCATATGAGTGAAAGAGGAATGTCAATTTTGAGCAAATAGGGTCTTCTTGGAGGATGCAAGGCAGAACAACTTCAGTTTTGTGAGCACTGCATTTTTAGGAAGCAGCACAGGAATAAATTCCCAAAAGTAGTTCATAGTACGAAGGCCACTCTTGACTCAGATTGCTGGGGCCCATCTCGGGTCTCGTCTCTTGGAGCTGCTAGGTATTTTGTGTCCTTTATTGATGACTACTCAAGGAAGACATGGGTATTCATGTTGAAGCAGAAGAGTGAAGCCTTCAATGTCTTTAAAAAGTGGAAGATTCTTGTTGAAAATCAGATGGGAAAGAAGATCAAACATCTTTGAACTGATAATGACTTAGAGTTCTGTTCTAAGAAGTTCAGTGAGTTTTGTAAGTCTGAAGGCATCACTAGACATCATACTGTTAGAGAAACCCCACAACAGAATGGTGTTGCAGAGAGGATGAATAGGACACTGTTGGAGAGAGCTTGTTGCATGCTCTCTAATCCTGGTTTGAGTCAGAATTTCTGGGCTAAGGCTGTTAATACAGCTTGTTATCTGGTGTATCGGTCTCCTGCTACTGCCTTAGACTATAAAACACTCATCCATGTATGGTCTGAAGAACCTATTGATTACTCTGGTCTTAGAATATTTGGTTGTCCTTCTTATTATCATGTTAGCAAGGGTAAGTTGGAACTGAGAGCCAAGAAATGGTTGTTTATGGGCTATGGAAATGAGGTGAAGGGATATAGAATTTGGTCTCCATCTGAAAAGAAAGACATTCTTTCTAGGAATGTTACCTTTGATGAAAATTACATGTTTCACCCGAGATTGAAGTTTGATGTTTCAGGAAAGCAGGATAGTGTCACCAAACAGGTGGAGTTTGAATTGACTCCTAACAGCAAACAGGCTGACTTACCTCATGTTGATGAGGTTACTGATGAGCCTCATGATGAGTCTGGTGCTGAGTTAACACAGTCACATAGTATTGCTGTTCACAAACTTCGCAGGAAAGTCAGACCCCTTCAGAGATATGGTTTTGAAGATATGGTGGCATATGCCTTGCAGGTGGCAGAGGAGGTAGAGTCTCCAGACCCCTTTACCTATCGGGAAGCCATCACAGGGGCTGAGTCTACTCAGTGGGTTGCTACAATGGGTGAGGAGATGGAGTCTTTTCACAAGAACCAGATAAGGGAGTTAGTTAAATCTCAGCAGGGGAGAAGTGTAGTAGGCTGCAAGTGGATTTTCAAGAAGAAGTTTGGTACCCTAGGGGCTGAAGGCATCAGATACAAAGCTCGTCTAGTTACGAAAGGCTACAGTCAGAAAGAGGGTGTGGATTACAATGAGATCTTCTCACCAATGGTAAGACACACTTCTATCCGAGTGCTGCTAGTATTGGTAGCACATCAGGACTTGGAGCTTGAGTAGCTTGATGTAAAGATAACTTTTCTACATGGAAAGCTTGAAGAGGATATTTTGATGAGTCAGCCAAAGGGATTTGTGGTTCAGGGGAAAGAGTACCATGTTTGTAGACTTCAAAGATCTATGTATGGGTTGAAGCAATCTCCCAAGCAATGGTACAAGAGATTTGATAGCTTTATTATTTATCACAGGTACAACAGGAGTCTTTATGACTGTTGCGTGTATCACAGTAAGGTGGAGGATGATGATTTCATTTACCTACTTCTGTATGTGGATGACATGCTCATTGCATCTCAAGACAAGTCTGCAATTCAAAAGTTGAAATCCCTACTTAGTGCAGAGTTTGACATGAAAGATTTGGGAAAAGCTGAGAAGATTTTGGGTATGGAGATTCACAGGGATCGCACTCAGAGAAAGCTCTTCTTATCTCAGAAGGGTTACATTCAGAAGGTTCTATCCCGTTTTGGGATGTCCACAGTGAAACCTCTAAATACTCCTTCAGTTGCTAATGTTCATCTTTCTATAGCTCATGCACCTCAGTCTCAGACATATTTGGAGTATATGTCTCGGATTCCGTATGCTAGTGCAGTGGGGAGTCTCATGTATGCTATGGTGTGCACGAGGCCAGATATTGTACATGCAGTTAGTGTAGTGAGCAGATTTCTGAGTCAACCTAGGAAGGAACACTGGAAGGCTATGAAGCGTATCTTACGATATTTGAGAGGTACATCAAATGTTGTGTTGATCTATGGAGGTGATGCAGGTTGTGTGCTTGCTGGTTATTCAGATTCAGACTATGCTGCAGATGTGGATGCTACAAGATCAGTGACAGGCTATGTATTCACAGTTGGTAGTTCTGTTGTTAGTTGGAAGGCTACTCTTCAGCCTTCAGTTACTTTATCTACCACAGAAGTTGAGTATATGGCATCGACAGAGGCAGCTACGGAAAGGATCTGGCTGAAGGGGTTAATTGGTGATCTTGGCCTTCCTCAGGATCAAGTTATTATATTCTGTGATAGTTTAAGTGCTATTTGTTTGGCCAAGGATCAGGTCCATCATGATAGGACAAAGCACATTGATGTCCATTATCACTTCATCCGTACAGAAAACAGAGTCAAGGTACGGAAGATTGGCACTCAGGATAACCCAGCAGATATGTTCACTAAGCCCGTTCCTAAAAGCAAGTTCATGCATTGCTTCGACTTGCTAAATGTTGACAGTTGGAGATAGCCCTAAAGGGCAGGCAGCGGTAGAGTCTAGAGCAGCCACTTGTGGATGAAGAGGATTCAATCCAAGGTGGAGATTTGTAAAGGATGTCTTGAACCCTAGTTTGTTTAGAATTCTAATATGTCTAGTCTATCTTATAGAAGAGTCCTAATCTAACTAGAATCCTAATCCTAGTATTCTATGGACTCTAGTTGTAAAACAAAGGCTATAAATTCACCATTTGTTTCTAAGGTTAAAAGACAGACAGAAAGAGTGAAAGAGAGGCTGAGTGTTGTATTCCCGATTCCATAGTGAAACTTTGATCTACTGCTGCCCATGGACGTAGCCCGAATTGGGTGAACCACGTAAATCTATGTGTGCATCTGTTTATCTGTTTACTTTCTTGCTCGATTTCCATAACAGTTTTGGGTGTGAGTTGATGCATCAAAGGCATTTGATTTACATATTCTCGGTTCTGTTTGGCAGTCCTCAATGTTTCATTAATTTTTGGACATGTAGAACTCAGATTTAATTGATGTTTGTCTCATTTGAACCGTAAGACATTTATCTCCATTGTGTAAAAATTTCAGATTTTTTCATTGTCTCCCCTGCTCCCAGTTCGAATTTAAATTTGGTTGTCATGCTGCTTTGTTAGGCCTGTTATTTCTCTCTAGTAGCAGTCATTGTTTTTCTTACAACCTAAGCTATAAGGCTCATTTTTGCATGATTTTTGTTTCGTTGGAATCATGAAACATGCACCTTTATTATGTCAAAATATCAAAGAAAAATTCCTTCTCCCTTGGTCCCGATTTGTGTCTAAGTTTTGTCACTGTTTTCTGCACTGTCACATCTTGGACATTTATCACTTGTTTGTATCTAAGATGGAAGTTAGATGCGCACATGTTGTCCAAGAGCTCAAACCATTCCCCTCTACTCATAATTGGAATTTCGGTCTGGGAAAAATGATGAAGGAAATTCAATGTGAAAGCATAGTGATAGACTTTTACCGGCAAGTGTACCGAGTCACACAAGTAGTAATAAATGAGTAGAGTATCGTCCTCAGGGATTAAAGCAAGCAACTACCAATTTCTCCAATACTAGTTCTATTTGGAAGAAATAACACTTTGGATTGAAGGCAGCCTAAAAATGACTAATGTAATTAACTAAATAGCAAAATTGAAACAATTACGTAAGCAACTTTAAATAGCAATTTAACTGTGAGATTGATGATAAGAATGCGAAGGTTAGGGGTTGATTTCATCCGTTTGCAAATGCGGTTACTTCATAGACAAAGTAACCTCAGGATCAGTACTGAACTAAGTATTCCATTTACAATTCCTTTGTTGTTGGTTACTTTCCCTAATGTGATTGAACCCAATCCCTTGGTGAAATAATCCTCCCTATCCCAATGAATTGTCCAATTCCTTGCCACAATTAACTAGTCTAGGTGATTAAGCTCTAGGGAATTAATTCAATACCACCTAAACTAAGTTATCTATTCCTAGATTAACTTAATTCAGGACAGAATTCACATAGCACATTCGAAACTTACTATTCCTATCATCGAAACGAATCTTTAACTATTCAAATGGAGGCCAGTCATTTAATGCATTAATACTAGTAAATTCTATTCAACAAGAAGAATTGTACTCAAACAAGTTCATTCAATCTTGAAACCTTATTACAAATGAATTACATCAAACCCCTAACACTAAGAGTTTAGCTACTCATGACTGAATTTAATAACATTAAGCAGATAAAATTCAACATAAGAAAGGAAGAAGAAAAGAAACTAGATGTCGATCGAGTCCCAATTGCTCCCCTTCGTGCTCTAGCTCCTCTCCTTATTTTGTTCCCAAGTACGGCCTCCTTAATCCCATTCATCAGATTCCTATTTATACCTCTGTGAAATTATGTCTTCTTATAAGAAATAGCTTGAACACGGCTCTGACATGGCCGTGTTCCTCTTCGGGAATTAGGCGTGTCACTTAAGGTGCTTTCCTGGTCATTGAACACGGGACCAGACACGGCCGTGTCTTTTATTGTCTTGGCCGTGTTCCTCAGACATGGTCTGTGTTCTCTATTTGCTCTGGGCATGTTCTCTATTTGGACATTCTGCTTGATCAACACGGCCTCGCACACGGCCGTGTCTGATCTTGTCTAAGGCCGTGTTTGTCCATAAGCTTGAGCAGCAACTTTTGGATGCTAGACACAGGGGGAACATAGCCGTGTTCCTGCCCGTGTCCCATGAAAACTTGGTATGAGACTGGTTTCCTTGCCATTTGCTTTATGGATTGCTTCCAACTTCTTCCTTTTTCTTGATTAAACATCTTGGTACCTGTCAACACCAATTCATGGATTAAATACCATGTTTAATGAGGATTTGCTCACAATGCAGGTAGGAATTCAGTATTAAAGCATGGTTTTTATAGTCTTAAAAGACAAGTATCACATAGTTTTCAAAGGCGCGATGTCTTTTCTGCAGGGTGTGAGACACAAGCCATACATAGAGTAGCTGCCAACAACATCTTAATTTTCCTTTCCCCTCCCTTCTATAATGGTTGAGTGATAAGAAAGTATCTGCTAAAATAGCGGGCACCGGATTTATCTTGTTGTGCTCAACTTTTAAGAAGACGTCTATAGCCAACTAGCTAATAGAGTCTTTTACAACAGGGAATAAGATCACTCAAAGACCTCCATTTTTCCTGATTACGAAAAATTTGCATGTACTTTTCTATGAAAGACATTGGCCAAACAAAACCAACACCTTCTTTCTTAAGCATCCCACGTTGCACTTCACTTGCATTTGCTCCTAGCAACTCGGACCCAATTCTATCGAGGGACACTAGATTTTTTCCGTACGAGTACACTTGACTTTCTTGAGTCAAAGGCAATTTGAGCATATAGGCATACTCTTCCAATGTGGGTGTAGCATCAAGATTTTTGAACGTTACACAACGGTATGCTGGATCCCAGTAGTGCACCATTGCGATCAACCCTATTTCTTGTACTTTGATCTTGGATAGCTCATATATATTTCCATAACTATCCAAAAAGTCTTTTTGCATATCCAGTGGCATCTTTCGGTAATATTCAACAATAACCCTAGCATCATTGACGCCCACCTAAATTAGAAGCTTTCCAGAAAGTTGACTAAGATGGCCTCTTGGCAGAACAGACAGAGAGATGAACTCCCATGTTTATCCATGCCAGTTGGACGAGACATAATCTGAGTGGAAGTTTTTGTGTAAGCCGTCAAAGAATATGTCTTTGGTGACAACACTAAACTCCCTCCTACTCCTAGGTAAAACTGGGGTCCGGGTATAGAGGCAGAAAGTGTGTGAGGTAGTAGTGTTAGTGTACTGTGTGTGCGGGGGAAGCATACAAACTTCAACCTAAAGCTACCCGCTGCAAGGAAAAAACTATACATATACAATAAAATGATCTATCTACTGACGCAAACACAAAATAAAGATTAAAGCAATAAAACAAAATTAGTGATGAAGAAAATTCATTAGGTCATCTCATATTTGCACAATTAATTTCTTAAGCTTGACTCTACATTTCCCCAGTGGAGTTGTCAAACTGTCACAACGTACCTGAAGGCCGCTACGACGCGAATGGCGAAATAAAAAAGAGATTTTGTTTTCTGAAAATAAAAACTCTGGAGTCGCCACCAATTGTATTAAAAATTGGGGAACAATTGGAAAACCCCTTTTATTTTCAAAATTTAGTCTACGAACCAAAGAGAGTTTGAGAGTCTAATTGTGCATGAGGAAGGTGTTAGGCACCCCACAACACCTGTCTAAAAGATTGTTACCCAAAATTAATCGTGCGAATCATAAAATGATGAAAAGACGTATTTTATTAATCCCTATGAAAATATGCTGATATTTACAAGTTTAAAACAAAAAGCAAAATAAAATATTTACAAAAGTGGGTTTGTCCTATAATCAAGTAAAGTGGAGTGGCATTGAGCCAAAAAAAAAAAAAAAGTGGCTTCGAGTCCTTGACTTTTATCTTTTCTTGAAAATTTGAAATTAAATGAAAATGGGAAGTTATTAGAAAGTTGGACTTGACTTGCTTCTCCTTACGTACCCCTTAGATGGGATCAAAGTTTGCGTAGTTCGCTTTAAAAATACTTTTTTTTGAAAAAGAGACTTTGAGAAAATGAATCAATCTTAATTCTAACTCAAAACTTATATGCCCTCATAGAGAGCATTAACAAACATTCTCTAGGAAGAAAATTAAACGTGCAATGTATGAGGATGCAGATCTTATTTCATACATCTCTATTAGGCAAGAAAATAAATATGCGATACATAGTGCAACTAGCGCGACCTGAGTCCTTCCACCCGTTCCACGCATATTGCACCCTCTGGGGTGTCACTTATCCTTACCTAAGAACGATATGGTAGGCCACTTGATACGTAGATGGATCACCCTATCCTTCCATGATAGGTAAGGGGCCTATGGAAACTACGCGACATATATATATTATATGAATGCACATGTGTGGTTTCACAAAATTATACAATTGTTTGGGGAGAGGGAATTAAAATACAATTATGAAATAAAATAAAATGAAAATGATCCACTAGTCCAGCATCTCCCACTTGTCTCCAAACTTCCAGTTCAAAATGGAGCTCCATTTGCCTCACATAGACTCACCAAAATCAATATAGCAAGGAAAAGGACTCAGGGAAGTATCAAACCACAAAAAAAATGAGAAGAAAGTTAGATGACAATATAAAAAAAANAAAAAAAAAAAAAAAAAAAAAAAACAACTTAAACAAATATTAGCACTAAAATAATCTTCTTGACAGAAATAAACTAACATCCAACACTATGCAAAAATAAGAAAATAAAATCCCCAGAATAACATCTATAGAACCAAAGGGCAGCAAGTGAACCAATCAACCCACAACAGGGCAACAATTATTTTTCGAAGTATACAAAAACAGCCAATGACATGACATGCAACAACCTTTGAATGGTGCAGAAATTGCCAGTAAAACAAGACCAGAAACAATCTAAAAAATGTAAAAATAGCATGGAGAATATGCAGAAATAACCTTAAAACAGTGAACATGTCAATGAACCAAAAGGCATTGATATTAAACTCAGTAAATTGTTTAAAAGGAGCAAAAAATAACAAGAACAAACAAATATGCAGAGGAGTAAGTCAAGACTCAAATCAAATCAAAATGAAGAGGAATTTACAAATAAAACAAAAAGCAAACCACCAAAAGATACAATAATGGTGCATCAACTAGAAATTGACTTAACCCAAATGCAAAGCTATGCTATTTCCCTTTTGATAAAGCCCAACATAACATAAGACATATTTCTAAGAAGAATTCTCTAATTCTCCTTCACAAATAAGCCATGTGAGCTTTCCACAAAACCAACTATACCCATATACTTGGATATAGTAATCATGGGATGATATCAATGTCCCAAAATTCCTAACACAACTGTGAGACAGCCAACACATATATAAATTAAGTGCACATTAGACTTAGTAAATCCAAATATAATAAGCAAAATGACAAACCCCACAAGGTATAGAAAACCAAGCACGGCAGCCCCTCATTTTGAGTAAAATAAAAACAGTAAGTAAGTAAAACCCAAAGAAGTTCAGGTGAACAAGCTTTGAAAGTGCATATAACCCAGTGCAATGTGATGTTCTGTTGTGTTGTAATTATTCAAAACACCAAGAGCAGTCCCAAACATGATGCAAATTTATCTCAAATTTTTGAAATGAGTGTAACCGAATTCATGAAAAGAAGTTTACATGAAAGCAAAGCTATGGGTGCTATGATTCTAATGCATTTGACAACATGCAATTTGGATGTCTCTAGCTCAAGATAAAAGCAAACAAGTGATAAGTGTCCAAGCTGTGACAGTGCAGAAAACAGTGAAAAAACTTAGACACAAATCGGGAACAAGGGAGAGGGAATTTTGCTTTGATAAGGGTGCATGTTTCATGATTTCAACGAAACAAAAATTACACAAAAAAGAGCCTTATAGCTCAGGTTGTAAGAAAAACAATGACTGCTGCCAGAGAGAAATAACATGCCTAACAAAGCAGCGTGACAACCAACTTTAAATTCGAACTGGGAGCAAGGGAGACAATGAAAAAATCTGAAATTTTTACACAATGGAAATAAATGTCTTACGGTTCTAATGGGACAAACATCAATTAAATCCGAGTTGTACAGCTCCCAAAATTAATGAAACACTGAGGACTGCCAGACAGAACCGAGAATATATAAATCAAATGCCTTTGATGCATCAACTCACACCCAAAACCCATACCAAATGCATTAAATCATAGTAAAATAACAGAACAGCAGGTGCACAAAAAGAAAAATTGAAATCAAACTTAAGTGTTATGTTCAATGACTTAATCTAGCCATAAGCATAAATAACAAGGCAAATTAACCCAAATCTGCAGAGATAATTTGGCTGCACTTAACAATGGTTCCAACTTGTTCAAGTTATGCATAATTAAATGAGTAACACAATCTCAAAAGAGCTCCAGTAATGTGCCTTAAAAATCATAGAGAAACATGAACAAAACAAAAGAAAACTGAAGGTCATTTAATACTTTCAAAAAATATAAACCAAAAAAAACAATCATTAAAGTTCAGCACCCAACCTCAAGATAAAGACAATATAGTGGTACTAAAAAAAACGCATCAGCAGATGAAAGAAATGCATTATACTCCAAAACATAAAGGTACTCCAATAGAATCAAAAGAAATAGAAATTGGAACCAAGAATATGAAGTCTCCACCTTAATCTCAAAGAAAACAAAAAGAGTAAAAGAAAACAAGGAAAGTAGAAATCAATCTAGTAAAAAAAACAGGGGAGAAAGATCTTGACCTTAGATTCCCCAAGCACTCCTTAGAACTACTAGCTTCTCCTCTTTCTTGGACTACCTTCTATGCTTTCTCTTTCTCTGCTCAAGCTTTTCTGTTGTGCTTACTGCTCCTTTAGCTTTCTCCTTCCTCTATTTGCTTTTTTTTTTGGGTCTCTCCTCTATCATTTTTTCTGAATGGGTCTCTTGCCCTTTCTCCTTTTTGTTATAGGGTTTTCTCCCTCCCCCCTTAGGAAATTGCCACACACTTTCCTATTTCTTTTTTTATTATTTTTTTATCTTCTCAAATAGGAAATTTTCATTCACTTTCCTATTTCTTTTTATATACTTTTTTTTATCTTCTCAAATAGGAAATTTCCATTCACTTTCCTATTTTTTTTATATTTTTTTTCCTTCATGCAACATTTACTTATATATATATATATATATATATATTNTGAGATTCAAAACCCAAACATTGAAAATAGATCTAGAATATATATATATATATATATATATTGATCTTTACAAGAAAGAAAAAAAAAATGCTATAAATTTACAAAAATACAAAAACATTATAAATAAAAATGGGCCAATTGGGTATCATAAAAGAGTTGGGCTATACCCATGAATTTTACAAAATTGAAATTATTTCACTATTTTTTTTTTCTTAAGAACCCAAAACCCAAGAACATAAAGCTTTAAAAAAGATGTTTGCATATATAAATTTAATTTTTTTTAACAGAAACAAAAATACCTAGACAAAAACCAATGTCTACAGTTTGCTCCTCTTTACTTGTTTCCTATTAGAATGACGTGTTAAGCTCTCGCTTATCATGCTTTCGTGTAGGGAACATGTAAAGACAGAAGACAAGTATTTTATCCAGTACTCAAAAAAAATTAATGAATGAAACTGTAATGATTGAAAATTAATGGCTAGAAATGTAATGGCTAAAAAATTAATGGCGAGAAAATTAATGACATGAAAATTAATGACAGAAAAAATAACGGCAGAAAAAATCAGTGGCGAGAAAATTAATTACAGAAAAATCAATGGCGAGAAAAATTAGACATAAAATTAATTGCAGAACAATATAATGACATGAAAAATAATGGCAGAAAAATCAATGGTGAGAAAATTAATGGCATAAAAAATAATTACATAAAAATGTAATGGTGAGCAAATTAATACGATAAAATTAATGGCAGAAAAATTAATGGCGGAAAATTAATGGCATGAAAATTAATGGCAAAAAAATTAATGGTGAAAAATTAATGGCTGAAAATATAATAGCATGAAATTGTAATGACATGAACATGTAATGACAAGAAAATTAATGACGAGAAAATTAATCGCTGAAAATATAATGGCCTAAAAATTAATGGCTGAAAATATAATGACATGAAATTGTAATGGTATGAAAAAGTAATGGCAAGAATTTGTAAAGGCATGAACATGTAATGGTAGGAAAATTAATGGCAAGAAAATTAATGGCTTAAAATATAATGACAAGAAAATAAATGACATGAAAATTAATGACTGAAATTAACATATCCCATGGCACTAAGACGAGACATCTTTGATCCCTTGCAAGGAGAAGACGGTTCAATCAAAATTCACTTTTTCAAAAGTTAACTCGTTCAAGCATATCCTTTCTCATTAGCATACTGGACTTCCTTCCTTATCGGCTAAATTCTATCTCTCTCTCTTTTTCACATGATGAAATCACAAACTCTTTTACAATTGTAGGATAAGATAAATCTTTCTGATTAATTATTTCCCTCTTTATATTTCTCAACGCCCTTTCAAAGTCTCTCTGTTTCATTTATCACTAAAGAAAACCTATAGCAAATCTCGAGCCTTGCTTTGATTTAGAAGATATCATTCTGAAATTTGAAAACCATGTCAATGTAACCTACTTTAAAGAGATAGATGAATATGTCATATAAACAATTCACTCATGTTTTATTCAAAATAATAATTCAATAATTTATCATGGAGAGTATGCATAATTGAAAGAAGTAAATTCAATAAATTAACCTCTTTTATTTCAACAAGATAGAACGTATAAAAAATTTCACAAGATTGAAATTCAAAGAGATATCCGTTAGAATAAAAATTTGCCCCAGCATGGGGTCTTTGAGAAATTGGACTTGCCTTAATAAATAGGTGCCTACATATTCTTAAAGAGGAATCAAAATCCACGTAGTTCGGGATGAGAGATCCATAAGCCATATAGAATGGGCAATTTTGCCCCAATTGTAACTCGGTGATGTCCAGTTCTTATTGATTCTCATATTGCAATCGGATAAGACTTTCACTTGACTGAAGAGACATTTATCCTTCTGATGTTGAAATTCGCTGATTTTGCTTTCTCATGAGTTTTTTCCCTTATCTCAGACAAACTTTCTGTCTTCTTTAATTCATTTTCGCACAAACTTTCTTGCAGTCTCAAACTCCCACTTGGATCGCCTTTTCGGGTTCTCAAATCAGTGATTTTTTCTTTTTAAACGCCCTAACTTTTGCTTAGATCGCTTTTTCAGGTTTTCAATCTAACGGGTTTTTCTTCTTCTTCTTTTTTTATGAGTAATATCTTCTAACTGCGTCAGAGTTTATTGGCTTAGCAAGCTCTTGCCCTTCCATATTTGTGAGAATCAAAGCTCTTCCAAAGAATGCTTGCTTGACAATGTATGGGCCTTGATGAGTTGGAGCCTATTTTCCCTGTGCATCTTCTTGATGAAGCAAGACCTTTCTCAAAACTAAATCTCCCAATTAAAACTCTTGAGGTCGAACCTTTTTGTTGAATGCTCTAGCCATTCTTTGCTGGTACAATTGCCCATGACAAATTGTGACTAATCTTTTCTCTTCAGTCATGTTCAGTTGCTCATATCTAACTTGTGCTCATTCTGATTCTTCTAATTCAGTTTCCATCAAGACTCTTAGAGAAGGAATTTCTACTTCTATAGGAGTAACGGCTTCCATGCCATACACCAAGGAATACGGCGTTGCCACAGTTGACGATCAAACGGCTATGCGATAAGCGTGCAAAGCATAAGAAAGCATTTCATGCCAATCATTGTAGGTCACCACCATCTTTTCCACTATCTTTTTGATGTTTAGTGGGGTGAAGGAAGAAGATGAAGGGAAAATAGGAGAAGTTCGGCAGGCCTGGAAGTATATTGTGATAAAAAATGAGGATGTTAGCCCTTATGGTGCCAGCACAAGTAGACCTTATGAGAAATGGTTCGAGGAGAGGGGCAGAGAAATGTGTGTACCCCCATTAGCAAGGTGTGAGCATCGGAGCATGGCTGAAGATGAGCCGATAGATGAAAGAATAGAGCAGCTTAATTTGAAAGACCATGAGATCAAAGAGATGAAGGCGAAATTAGAAAAATCAGAAAAAGAAAAGTAAGAATGGGAGCGAAAGTATGCATTGTCAAAATCTAAGACAAGAACACAAGAAGGGAAGATTCGTTTACAAGAGGATAGCACCTTTGAGAGCATAGAGCAGCTAAGGAAACATCATGATCACAAAATGAAAGAGAAAAATGATGAATTAATTAAGTGCAGAAAGGAAGTTGCTTCTTTGAAGAGCACCATGAAGAAAAAAGATGAGAAGTTGAAGACGTATCAGAGAAAAACTATGTGCATGGAGCTTGATTTGCAAAAAAACTAAAGAAACTTATGGGCAATACATAGCTAATTTAGAGGAGACCAATCAAAGTTCGGAAGAGCAGAAATGGCACGTGGAAAGCGAGAAAAAGACTTAGAGCAAAGGTTTGTGAAACTTCACGAAGAGCTAATTCAGTTGGTTGAAGATTTACATCAAGAAAGACAGAACTCATCACTTTGGGCGCAAAAGTACTATGCGGTGGTAAGGGACTTAGAGGCCAAAGTTGAAAGGCTAACTCAACGAATTCAAATAGTGGACAACAGTTACACTCCATTTGTGGTGACAGTTAAAGAGTTAGAGAAGTTGCTGGAAGATTGCAAGGAAGTGTTGGGCTGGAGTAATTCATTATACTTTTAAACGGATGTAATAGTTGTTATGATTTGAAATCAAGTGTATTGCATCACTTTCAGTGAAATGAATGGAATTATCATATCCTTGTTGGTTTTTGTGTTTAGTGACTTTTCACGATGAGCGAACTGCTTTCGTGATAGTTACTCTAAGTTATACCATTTAATAAGGAACTATATGTTTTTATCAGATGATATAATATCTGTACGTCCATGAATGCTTGAGAAAAGGGGGATCTTGTCAATAGTTTTAATCCAAATAGGCTGAACTCGCTTATCAATCCAGATGATATAATATGTTTTTTTTGTCACTTTTTTTTTGTCATTTTGAAAAGGAGTCTGGGGAGTATGAGAAGGAGATGCAAAAAGAGAAATTATTGACTCTTGAAGAAAGAATTCGAGCCATGGAAGGAACTAGTTCTTTTAGTGCTGTAGGGATCAAGCAATTAAAGCTTACTCCTAATGTGTCCATTCCCAAATATTTCAAACTTCCTGAATTTTAGAAGTATGATGGCGCTGGTAATCCTAAATTCCACTTAGTGTCATACACCACTGAAATGGCTACTATGGATGAAGATGAGAGGGTGCTGATTCATTTTTTCCTTAAGAGCCTCACTGGAGTAGCTTATAATTGGTTCATGAATTTGGACCATACTAAGATGCAAACTTGGGTAGATTTGGCTGATGCCTTTTTGAAGCAATATAAGTTCAATTATGATATTACTCCTACAAGAGAGCAACTGAGGGGTATGCAAAAGAAGACGAATGAGTCTTTTAGAGAATATACACAAAAGTGGAGGACATTGATCTCAGAAGTTCAACCGCCACTTTTGGATACTGAATTGTGTAGTATCTTTCTTGATACTCTAAAATCTCTTTATCTAGAGTTGATGGCGGGTTGTCTCTTCCATGACTTTGCCGATATCATCAAGGCTGGAGAGAGGATAGAAGGTTTGGTGAAGGCTAGGAAGTTACAAGGGGCAAGTTCTGAGAATAATGGCTTTGGCCAAAGGAAATCAGGTTTTCAGAAGAAAAAGGAAGGAGAGGTGAATTGGGTTCAAACACCTGGAACCAACCATTAGACTCAACCTAGAAGACCAAGTTATTCTCCAAATCCTTTATTTCCACCATCATACTCAGCAAATGTCATCCCTCCATCTTATCCCTAATACACACCAAATTATCAATTCCCTCAAACATCCTTTGTTCCCACCTATCAAAATCCACCTCTAAACTTTCCAACTTTAAGACCACCAGTCAAGCCCAACTATCAGGGCTATGAGAACCAACCTCGTCCTTCACAGAGAGATGAACCATTCTCAAACATTCATACCATTAGAGCTGAATTATTCAAACAATTGTGTGAAGCTCATGTGATAGCTCCCAAGCCTGTACAACCATTGCAACCACCATTCCCTCAATGGTATAACCCGAGCCTCAAGTGTGATTATCATAGAGGTGTTTTTGGGCATTCCATTGAAGACTGTCCTACCTTTAAGTTTACTATGCTAAATCTGATCAAACAAGGAGTGATCAAGATTGAGGAGATTGGGGGGGGGGGGGGGGGGGNGGGGGGGGGGGGGGGGGGGAGGTCCTAATGTGAATAACAACCCTTTGCCTAATCATGAAGTGCGATCGAGGATTAACGCCATCGTGGAAGGGGTTGAGGAGGTTCAAAAGATCATTCAAGTAAGGATTCCCATGAGGGTAGTGTGGGAGAACTTGAGGTTAGCTGGGTGTGAATTACAAATTCCTTGTAGACCGATAAAAAAGGATGGTCAATATGATGGTAATTCTTTCTATGAACATCACCAGAGCATTGGGCATGATATAGAAAAATGTTGGGAATTCAAGTGTGGAGTTTAGAAACTGATTGCTTTGGGAGTCTTAAGGTTTGAGAAGAGAAGTGAGAGGAACCAAAAAGAAGTCAACATGACTGGAGAAGAACAATGACATGCGGCCAAACCTTTTGTCCTTAAAGTTTTGCCTAATCCCTCAGCTAGCCAAGCTCGGCCAAATGTGGTCATTTGGGTTCCTACACCTTTCTTTTATGAAAGCGACCATGATGTGCCATGGAATTATGGAGTAAAGATAGTGAACACCAAGGAAGAAATTTTGGGGAGTTGCCTAGAAAAGAAGAAGAAAGAGGAGCCAAGTACAATCACAAACGTGGTAGGAATTGGTAGTTTAACTAGAAGTGGGAGGGTTTACTTGCCTAAAGAGGTGGAACGCCAGAGACTGGAAAGAGGAAAAGCTGTGAATGATGATAGAGAGCCAAACTTGGCTAAGGAGAATGCCCAAGGGGAAAATAAGGAAGAGGAAGAGTTCTTGAAGATAATGAGACAAAACAAATATGATGTAGTGGAATAAATGAAGAAAACCCTTGCTCGTATCTCGTTGTTATCTCTTATCATGAGCTCTGAATGTCATAGGGAAGCTTTACAGAAGTTCTTGCAACAAGCTAATGAGCGGCCAGACATAATAGTGGAGAAGTTCGGAGGGATGGTAAACTTTGTCAAGAGTTTTAGCACAATCTCTTTTTCTGAAGAGGAATGGATACCTGGTATGAGTGCTCATAACAAGGCACTGCATATCACGCTTAAATGTGAAGGCTATATAGTGGTTAGGGTTCTAATTGATAATGGATCCGCGTTGAATGTGCTACCTTATGCCACCCTCATGCAAACTGTCAATGAATGCATCCTGCATATGAGAGAGTAGTATGGTAGTAAGAGCTTTTGATGGTACAAGACGTGAAGTGCTTAGAGATGTTTCTTTGCAACTAGAGATCGGACCATATAAGTTTGATGTTTCCTTTCAAGTAATGGATATAGAACCTGCATATACTATGTTACTGGATAGGCCCTGGATTCATGCCGCTAGAGTGGTGCCATCTACATGGCATCAAAGATTGAAATATGTGAATGGAGGGAGAGTCGTAACTGTCAAAGGGGAAAAATAGGTGTTGGTGAGCAAGCCTAGTTCATTGCCGTATGTTGAATCGACCGAACAAGCATTGAAATATTCTTTCCAATCCTTAAAGATTGTCCAATGCAATGATCAAGGTTTACAAGAAAAAGAAGAGGTTAATCAAGTTGTGGCGAAAATGATGGAGAAGAACAGATTTCAAGAAGGAAAAGGCTTGGGGGCCAACTTATAAGGTATCAGTGAGCCCATTGTGCTTTTAGAAAATGAAGGTAGGCAAGGGTTGGGGTATTAGCCTTCTGTGGAAGAGTTCCTAAAATGGCCAAGGAAACACCATGAGACCAGACTTCCTCATTTGCGAGAAACTTTTGTGCCATCAACTGAGTCACCAATTGTTAATCATATGAATATGTTGAATACCCTAAACGACTACTCTGAGAAGAATTGTTGGATTGGGCTTTGCGGAGATGAAGAAGAATTGAACAACTGGGAGATTGAGCCAATGCCAGATGTGGTCCTCTTTGAATAATATCTATTTATATCATGTTTAATTCATTTGACTGAGGTCCAAAGTCATTTGAATGTTATCTTTATTTTTGTATTGGACCATGTTTTATTTAAAAAAAATTTAATGAAATGATTTATCATGGAATTTTCATTCATCCTTGGTCTCATTTTGCTTTTTCTATTTTCTTATTCACTCTACTATTCATTTTAATTTTTATTACGTTTTAATCTATTCTCATGAGTCTTGCTAATATAGATCTAATGTCTCAAGTAGAAGCTTTTGTGTGTCCAATAATTGATTCTCATATTGCATTTGGTGAAGATAATTATTGCTCTGATGAAGATGTAGATCTTTCTGGTAAATTTGCAAAAATGATTGAGTCAGCTGAAAAAGTGATACTTCCTCATAATGAAGAAATTCAGATCATCAACCTGGGTACAAAAGATGAAAAGAGAGAATTAAAGATTGTTGGTAACACGGAAAGAGAAGAAACGATTACTCTTTTCAAAGAGTATAGTAACGTGTTTGCTTGGTCTTATCAAGACATGCCTGGTCTTGACCCTAACATTGTGTCTCACAAGATTCCACTGTATCCAGATTACAAGTCAGTTAAGCAAAAGTTGAGAAGAATGAGACCTGAAATGTCTAGCAAGATAAAAAAAAAGAGGTGATTAAGCAAATCGAAGCTGATTTTCTGGAAGTGTCTACATATCCAGATTGGGTCGCCAATATAGTTCCGGTGCCTAAAAAGGATGGTCAAGTAAGAATGTGCGTGGATTTTCGGGATTTGAATAGAGCTAATCCGAAAGATGATTTCTCTTTGCCTCACATAGATGTACTCGTTGACAATACGGCCAAAAATCACCGATATTCTTTTATGGATGGATATTCGGGGTATAACCAGATTCCAATGGCCGAGGAGGATAAAGAGAAAACGACCTTCATCACTCATTGGGGCACCTATTGTTATAGGGTAATGCCATTTGGATTGAAGAATGCGGGAGCTACCTATCGAGGACCATGGTTACACTTTTCCATGACATGATGCACAAAGAGATCAAGGTCTATATAGATGATATGGTGGCCAAGTCAAAACAAGGGATAAGTCATGTGAATGTGCTTCAAAAATTGTTCGAAAGACTGAGAAAATACAAGCTAAGATTGAACCCAAACAAATGCACTTTTGGTGCAACTTCTGGTAAATTGTTAGGGTTCATCATTAGTGAGAGGGGAATTGAAGTAGATCCGGACAAAGTTTGAGCAATTCGAGAAATGCCATCTCTGAGATCAGAAAAATATGTTCAGAGCTTTCTAGGGAGGCTTAATTACATAGCCAGATTCATTTCAAATCTTACTCACACTTGTGAACCCATTTTCAAGTTGCTGAGAAAGAATAATCTAGGGAAATGAGATGAAAAATGTCAAGAAGCTTTTGAAAAGATTAAGGAGTATTTGCTTAACCCACCGGTGCTTGTTCCTTCGACACCTGGACAACCTCTCATTCTGTATTTGATCGTGCTACAAGAATCAATGGGGAGTGTGTTAGGATAACATGATGAAGGGGGAAGAAAAGAGAAGGCTATCTATTACTTGAGTAAGAAGTTCACTGATTATGAGACAAGATATGCCATGATTGAAAAGATGTGTTGTGCGTTAGTTTAGGTGGCTAGTAGACTCCGGCAATACATGCTATACCATACTACATGTCTCATATCTCGTATGGATCCCATCAAGTTCATCTTTGAAAAGCCCTATCTCTCTGGAAGACTAGCTAAGTGGCAAATTGTTCTATCAGAATACGATGTGGTGTATGTGACAAAGAAGGCTATTAAAGGAAGTGTAATTGCTGATTACTTAGCTGAAAATCCTGTAGACGATTATCAACCCATGAGATTTGAATTTTTTTTATGAAGATGTTCTTGTGGTCGAAGGAGGGGATGAAAAAGAAAAAGTAAGGTGGAAGATGTACTTCGATGGTGCTATGAATGTGTACGGACAAGGAATATGAGCTGTGATCGTGTCATCAGAAGGGAAACAATTCCCTATAGCCATTAAGCTAGAATTTTGATTATACTAATAACATGGCCGAATATGAAGCTTGTGTAAGAGGTTTACAAGCGGCTCTAGATTTAAAAGTTGACACATTGGATTTTTTGGTGACTCTGCACTCATCATCTATCAAGTGATTGGAGAATGACAAACCAAAGATTCAAAATTGGTTCCATATCAAAAATATTTGACGCAATTAATAGAGAAATTTGAAGACATCACATTTTCTCATTTATCTTGCGACAAGAACCAATTCGCAGATGCCTTGGCCACACTGGCCGTAATGACTAAGCTTAAATGTTGAGTAATAGTGCAACCTATACAAGTGAAGTTAGGAGACGAACCAGTTTATTGCTCTAATGTGGAAGAGGAACTTGATAGCCACCCTTGGTACCATGACATTTTGTAATATATTAAGCTTAGAGAATACCCAACTGGGGCAAATGAAAATGATAAGAAGACCATTAGGCGTCTTACATTGGGTTTCTTTTTGAGTGGAGAAATTTTGTACAAAAGAAGTCACGATGGAACACTGTTATGATGTGTGGATGCCAAGGAAGCTAATTGCTTCTGGGTGCCGTTCATGATGGAATATGTGCTACTCATGCAAATGGCCATATGATGACTCAAAAAATTCTAAGAGCGGGTTATTACTGGTCAACAATGGAGAGAGATTGTGTTGATTATGTCAAGAAGTGTCATAAATGTCAAATCTATACATATCGTATTAAAGTACCTTCGTCTATATTACATAATATGTCAGCCCCTTGGCCATTTGCAATGTGAGGAATTGATGTAATCGGTCCGATCAATCCGAAGACATCTAATGGACACCATTTTATTTTAGTGGCCATTGATTATTTCACAAAATAGGTAGAGGCCGCTTCTTATGTGAAAGTGACTTAGAAAGTAGTTGCTAGATTCTTGAAAATAAATATCATCTGTCGATATGGGCAACCAGAGAGAATCATCACAGATAATAGTTTGGATTTGAATGGTACAGATATACAAAAATTGTA
The DNA here is from genome assembly GCA_003255065.1 of Cercis canadensis. Classification (NCBI taxonomy): domain Eukaryota; kingdom Viridiplantae; phylum Streptophyta; class Magnoliopsida; order Fabales; family Fabaceae; genus Cercis; species Cercis canadensis. The sequence goes on from QAOA01001066.1 coordinate 2,543,163, forward strand.
CAAACAATTTGCGATCAAACATCATAATTCTTCACCATATAAACCTCAAATGAATGGAGCAGTAGAAGCTGCGAACAAAAATATCAAGAAGATAGTGGAAAAGATGGTGGTAACCCACAAAGATTAGCATGAAATGCTTCCTTATGCTTTGCACGCTTATCACATAGCCGTTCGATCGTCAACTAGGGCAACGCCGTATTCCTTGGTGTATGGCATGGAAGCCGTTACTCCTATAGAAGTAGAAATTCAGTCTCTAAGAGTCTTGATGGAAACTGAATTAGAAGAATCAGAATGGGCACGAGTTAGATATGAGCAACTGAACATGATTGAAAAGAAAAGATTAGTCGCAATTTGTCATGGGCAATTGTACCAACAAAGAATGGCTAGAGCATTGAACGAAAAAGTTCGACCTCGAGAGTTTCAACCGGGAGATTCAGTTTTGAGAAAGGTCTTGCTTCATCAAGAAGATGCGCGGGGAAAATGGGCCCCAACTCATCAAGGCCCATACATTGTTAAGCAAGCATTCTCTAGAGGAGCTTTGATTCTCACAAATATGGAAAGGCAAGAGCTTGCTAAGCCAATAAACTTTGACGTAGTTAGAAGATATTACTCTTGAAAAAAAAAGAAAAAAAAAACCCGTTAGATTGAAAACTTGAAAAGGCGATCTAAGCAAAAGTTAGGGTGCCAAAAAAAAAATCACTGATTTGAGAACCCCGAAAAGGCGATCCAAGTGAGTTTGAGCCTGCAAGAAATTTTGTGCGAAAATGAATCAAAGAAGACAGAAAGTTTATTTGAGATAAGGGAAGAAACTCATGAGAAAGCAAAATCAACGAATTTCAACATCAGAAGGATAAATGTCTCTTCAGTCAGGTGAAAGTCTGATTTGATTGTAATATGAGAATCAATAAGAACTGGACATCATAGAGTTACAACTGGGGCAAAATTGCCCATTCTATATAGCTTCTGGATCTCTCATCCCGAGCTACGTGGGCTTTGATTCCTCTTTGAGGATACGTAGACACCTATTTATTAGGACAAGTCCAATTTCTCAAAGACCCCATGATTGGGCAAATTTTTATTCTAACGGATATCTCTTTGAATTTCGATCTTATGAAATTTTGTATACGTTCTATCTTGTTGAAATAAAAGAGGTTAATTCATTGAATTTACTTCTTTCAATTATGCATACTCTCTATGATAAATTATTGAATTATTATTTTGAATAAATCATGAGTGGATTGTTTATATGGCATATTCATCTATTTCTTTAAAGTAGGTTACATTGACATGGTTTTCAAATTTTAGAATGATATCTTCTAAATCAAAGTAAGACCTGAGATTTGCTAGAGGTTTTCTTTAGTGATAAATGAAACAAAGAGACTTTGAAAGGGTGTTGAGAAATATAAATAGGGAAATAATTAATCAGAAGGATTTATCTTATCTTACGATTGTAAAAGAGTTTGTAATTTCATCATGTGAAAAAGAGAGATAGATAGAATTTAGCCGACAAGGAAGGAAGTCCAGTATGCTAATGAAAAATGATATGCTTGAACGAGTTGACTTTTGAAAAAGTGAATTTTGATTGAACCCTCTTCTCCTTGCAAGAGATCAAAGATGTCTCATCTTAGTGCCACATGGTACATTAATTTCAGTCATTTATTTTTATGTCATTAATTTTCTTGCTATTATATTTTTAGCCATTAATTTTCTCGCCATTAATTTTCCTGTCATTACATGTTCATGCCATTACAATTTTATGTCATTATATTTTCAGCAATTAATTTTCATGTCATAATATTTTCAGCCATTAATTTTCTCGCTATTAATTTTCCTGCCATTACATGTTCAAGCCTTTACAAATTCTCGCCATTACTTTTTCATGTCATTACAATTTCATGTCATTATATTTTCAGCCATTAATTTTCATGTCATTATATTTTCAACCATTAATTTTTTTGCTATTATATGTTCATGCCATTACAATTTCATGTCATTATATTTTCAGCCATTAATTTTTCACCATTAACTTTTTTGCTATTAATTTTCATGCCATTAATTTTCTCGCATTAATTTTTATGCCATTAATTTGCTCGTCATTATTTTTTCTGCCATTAATTTTTTAGCCATTAATTTTCAATCATTACAGTTCCATCCATTAATTTTTTTTGAGTACTGGACAAAATATTTGTCTTCTGTCTTTATATGTTCCCTACACGAAAGCATGATAAGTGAGAGCTTAACACGTCATTCTAATAGGAAATAAGTAAAGAGGGACAAACTGTAGAAATTGGTTTTTGTCCAGGTATTTTTGTTTCTGTCAAAAAAACTTTTAAATTCATATATGCAATCATCTTTTTAAAGGCTTTATGTTCATGGGTTTGGATTCCTAAGAAAGAAAATAGTAAAATAATTTTAATTTTGTAAAATTCATGGGTATAGCCCAACTCTTTTATGATACCCAATTGGCCCATTTTTATTTATAATATTTTTTATATTTTTGTAAATTTAAAGCATTTTTTTTCTTTCTTCTAAAGATCAATATATATATATATATATATATATAAGTAAATGTTGCATGAAGGAAAAAATATATATAAAAAGAAATAGGAAAGTGAATGGAAATTTCCTATTTGAGAAGATAAAAAAAATATATATATAAAAAGAAATAGGAAAGTGAATGAAAATTTCTTATTTTAGAAGATAAAAAAGTAGGAAAATGTGTGGCAATTTCCTAAGGGGGAGAGGGAAAAAACCGTATAACAAAAAGGCGAAAGGGAAAGAGACCCATTCAGAAAAAAATGATAAAGGAGAGACCCAAAAAAGAGCAAATAGAAGAAGGAGAAAGCCAAAGGAGCAGTGAGCACAGCAAAAAAGCTTGAGCAGAGAAAGAGAAAGCATAGAAGGCAATCCAAGAAAGAGGAGAAGCTAGTAGTTCTAAGGACTGCTTGGGGAATCTAAGGTCAAGATCCTTGTCCCCTGTTTTTTTTTTTTACTAGATTGATTTCTACTTTTCTTGTTTTCTTTTACTCTTTTTGTTTTCTTTGAGATTAAGGTGGAGACTTCCTATTCTTGGTTCCAATTTCTATTTCTTTTGATTCTATTGGAGTACCTTTATGTTTTGGAGTATAATGCATTTCTTTCATCTGCTGATGCATTTTTTTTAGTACCACTATATTGTCTTTATCTTGAGGTTGGGTGCTGAACTTTTATGATTGTTTTTTCTGGTTTATATTTTTTGAAAGTAGTAAATGACCTTCAGTTTTCTTTTGTTTTGTTTATGTTTCTCTATGATTTTTATGGCACATTACTGGAGCTCTTTTGAGATTGTGTTACTCATTTCATTATGCATAACTTGAACAAGTTGGAGCCATTGTTAAGTGCAGCCAAATTATCTCTGCAGATTTGGGTTAATTTGCCTTGTTATTTATGCTTATGGCTAGATTAAGTCATTGAACATAACACTTAAGTTTGATTTCGATTTTTCTTTTTGTGCACCTGCTGTTGTATTATTTTACTATGATTTAAGGCATTTGGTATGGGTTTTGGGTGTGAGTTGATGCATCAAAGGCATTTGATTTACATATTCTCGGTTCTGTCTGGCAATCCCCAGTGTTTCATTAATTTTTGGAGCTGTAGGACTCGGATTTAATTGATGTTTATCCCATTAGAACCGTAAGACATTTATCTCCATTGTGTAAAAATTTCAGATTTTTTCATTGTCTCCCCTGCTCTCAGTTCGAATTTAAAGTTGGTTGTCATGCTGCTTTGTTAGGCCTGTTATTTCTCTCTGGCAGCAGTCATTGTTGTTCTTACAACCTGAGCTATAAGGCTCCTTTTTGCGTGATTTTTATTTCGTTGGAATCATGAAACATGCACCTTTATTGTGTCAAAATATCAAAGCAAAATCCCCTCTCCCTTGTTCCCGATTTGTGTCTAAGTTTTGTCACTGTTGTCTGCACTGTCACATCTTGGACACTTATCACTTGTTTGCTTTTACCTTGAGCTAGAGACATCCAAATTGCATGCTGTCAAATGCATTAGAATCATAGCACCCATAGCTTTGCTTTCATGTAAACTTCTTTTCATGAATTCAGTTACACTCATTTCAAAAATTTGAGATATATTTGCATCATGTTTGGGACTGCTCTTGGTGTTTTGAATAATTACAGCACAGCACAACATCACATTGCACTGGGTTATATGCACTTTCAAAGCTTGTTCACCTGAACTTCTTTGGGTTTTACTTACTTACTATTTTTTTTTTACTCAAAATGAGGTGCTGCTGTGCTTGGTTTTCTATACCTTGTGGGGTTTGTCCTTTTGCTTATTATATTTGGATTTACTAAGTCTAATTTGCACTTAATTTATATATGTGTTGGCTGTCTCACAGTTGTGTTAGGAATTTTTGGACATTGATATCATCCCATGATCACTATATCCAAGTATATGGGTATAGTTGGTTTTGTGGAAAGCTCACATGGCTTATTCATGAAGGAGAATTACAGAATTCTTCTTAGAAATATGTCTTATGTTATGTTGGGCTTTATCAAAAGGAAAATAGCATAGCTTTGCATTTGGGTTAAGTCAATTTCTAGTTGATGCACCATTGTTGTATCTTTTGGTGGTTTGCTTTTTGTTTTATTTCTAAATTCCTCTTCATTTTGATTTGATTTTGAGTCTTGACTTACTTGTCTGCATATTTGTTTGTTCTTGTTATTTTCTGCTCCTTTTAAACAGTTTACTGAGTTTAATATCAATGTCTTTTGGTTCACTGACATGTTCACTATTTTAAGGTTATTTTTGCATATTCTCCATGCTATTTTTACATTTTTTAGACTGTTTTTGGTCTTGTTTTACTAGCTATTTCTGCACCATTCGAAGGTTGTTGCATGTCATGTCATTGGCTGTTTTTGTATACTTCATGGTGCTATTTTTGCTGGTTTGAAGGACTGTTTTATGCATTATTTTGACCTATCTTAGGGGCTGTCCTAGGCTTTGATTGTGCATAATTTTGTCTTAGAAAAATAATTGTTGCCCTGTTGTGGGTTGATTGGTTCACTTGTTGCCCTTTGCTTCTATAGATGTTATTCTGGGGATTTTATTTTCTTATTTTTGCATAGTGTTGGATGCTAGTTTATTTCTGTCAAGAAGATTATTTTAGTGCTAATATTTGTTTAAGTTGTTTATATATATATATATATATATATATATATATATATATATATATATATATATATATATA
>QAOA01001066.1:2548415-2583326 GCA_003255065.1 Cercis canadensis
TATATATATATATATATATATATATATCACCATCTAACTTTCTTCTCATTTTTTTGTGGTTTGATACTTCCCTGAGTCCTTTTCCTTGCTATATTGATTTTGGCGAGTCTATGTGAAGCAAATGGAGCTCCATTTCGAACTTGAAGTTTGGAGACAAGTGGGAGATGCTGAACTAGAGGATCATTTTTATTTTATTTTATTTCATAATTGTATTTTAATTCCCTCTCACCAACCAATTGTATAATTTTATAAAACCATGCATGTGCATTCATATAATATATATCTGTCGCGTAGTTTCCATAGACCCCTTACCTACCATAGAGGGATACAGTGATCCATTTGCATATCAGGTGGCCCACCCTATCGTTCTTTGGTAAGGATAAGCACCACCCCGGAGGACGCCGTATGCGAGGAACTGGTGGAAGGACTTAGGTCGCGCTAGTTGCACCATGCATTGCATATTTATTTTCTTGCCTAATAGAGATGTATGATATAAGATTTGCATCCTCATACATTGCACGTTTAATTTTCTTACTAGAGAATGTTTGTTAAAAATGCTTAATGCTTTGTTATAATCTCTTTTTGCATGCTCTCTATAAGGACTTATAGGTTTTGAGTTAGAATTGAGATTGATTCATTTTCTCAAAGTCTCTTTTTTAAAAAAAAGTATTTTTAAAGCGAACTACATGGACTTTGATCCCATCCAAGGGGTACGTAGGCATTCGAGGAGAAGCGAGTCAAGTCCAACTTTCTAATAACTTCTCATTTTCATTTAATTTCTAATTTTCAAGAAAAGATAAAAGTCAAGGACTCTAAGCCACTTTTTCTTTTTTGTTTTGGCTCAATGTCACTCCACTTTACTTGATTATAGGGCGAATCCATTTTTGTATATATTTTATTTTGCTCTTTGTTTTAAACTTGTAAATATTAGCATATTTTTATAGGGATGAATAAAATACGTCTTTTAGCCATTTTATGATTCACGCGATTAAGTTTGGGTAACCGTCTTTTGGACGGGTGCTGTGGGGTGCCTAACACCTCCCCACGCACAATTAGACTCCCGAACTCTCTTTGGTTCGTAGACTAAATTTTGGAAATAAAATGGGTTTTCCAATTGTTCCCCAATTTTTAATACAATTGGTGGCGACTCCAGAGTTTTTATTTCGAAAACTAAATCTCTTTAGCAGCCTTCAGGTACGTTGTGACAACCGCCACTTGGAGCTTGTGGTGATAGGTAACTATTCTTTATGGCAACGTCGTAATGCTATCAGAGTGGGCAAATCTGTCTTGCCTATTCACCATGTTTGGCACCACATTTATTCCCTTTGGGAGGAGATCATAAAGGGGGGTTATGTGGTGCAATCTCTAGCTCCGCAAAGACAAGTATCACGCAAGGTGTCATCAGCTACTCCATCTTTGAAACTTAGTGTTGATGCTGCTTTGCTGCCTTCGGGCATGGGTGGAATGAGTGGTGTTATAAGGAACGGAGAGGGTTGTTTTGTCGTTGCTTGGTGTTGCCCTGTCCCGCATGCTCGACCTATTGAGGAGTTGGAGGCTATGGCTTGTAGAGATGGATTAAAATTGGCTTTGGCTTGGGGCATGTCTACAGTATGTTTGGAAAGTGACGCTCAAGGAGTGGTTTTGGCTCTTAACAGTGGGGATAAACTCCTCTCTCCACTGGGCCTTCTTTTGGAGGATATCCATGCTTTAGAAAGAGAGTTTTTAAGTATTTCCTTTTGTTGGGTTCCTAGACAAATTAACTATGTTGCTGATAGGCTAGCAAAGCATGGTGTTTCTGCTCCTATGCTTTTGGCTTGGCATGATATGCCACCTAGTTTTCTTTCAGATGTCTTTCCCTTAGTTATTTAATGGAAATTTCCTTTTCAGATAAAAAGAAAATGTGAACACGAACATTTTAACAAAAATTATCAATATTTTGAAAGCTCTTGCTTCATATCTCTATTTCTTTGTTTTATGTCTTAACGTCTAAATTTCTATTTCAATATTCTATTTTCTTTCAATTCATTGAATACCAAAAAACATAACTCAATCCAAATCAATTAAAATTTTGATTGGTGTTGTCGCTTAACCAATTAAATTAAACCGAATCTCCTAATTAGAATGCAATAGAGGGCATAATCTGGGTTTGTCTCACAAGGAATGCAATGTGTAATCAATAATTTCAAGTTAAAAATAGGAGATTTTTGAAACAAGATTATAATAGTAAATTGCAGAATTAAACAAAGATTAATGTAGTTGATTAAAGGCGTAACCTAGCTAGACATCCATCAAAAACCGGTTTGATTCATCCTAGATTAACATGAGTGATTAAGTCTTAATGCAGCACTACTAATTGAGTTTAATCACAACTGAAATATCTAATTATGATCAATTGTTCCTACTGAGTTATCACTCAGGATTCGATTAATCACATACAATCACTAATCTTGTAATCACAAGACTAAGCAATTAATGATTAATCTAAAAACCGAACATTAATTAGCATAGCATAGCTTCTCTGAATTCTAACCACAGATTAAAGATTGATAAATCTAAATTCTATTTCTTACTTCAATATGCATATAAATCACAAAGATCTCCATGAATTCATACAAAGATTAAAGCAAGGTAGAAATTCAAAGAAGAAGAAATTGCATTAAGTTTAATCCAATTAAGAACATAATCTCAAAATCAAAACCGAATTTAATCAGGAGTCTAACTTGGTTACAAGGATTCTACTCCTCCATGGTCATGAAATCCAAGCTCCAATGGAGAAGTGCAGTCATAAATCAAAGAGCTCCAAAATTTTCAAGAGAGAAAACAAAAGCTGCTTAGTCTAGAATTGATAACTCGTCTGCCTCCTTTCTCTGCTTATAACTTCCTAAATTTCATGCACACCTAATATACCCCTAACCTAGTTTAAACCTCTGGACCTCAGCTTCAAATGGGCTCCGGTTTGGGCCTAATTGGGCCTGAATTGAGGAAGTTAAGCCTATTTAATTCCATCTAGGTCCATATAACTTCATAATTTGTTGAACTGACCTTCATAACAATTGAATCCATGCGCCTTCTCTTTCCAATGGGACCACTTTCAAGTCCATACGACATGTACAACACAAGTTATGGTCCAAACACTGTATGCGGGTCAGGATCCAGCGGCAGCAACTCTACTATGACTTTCGGGTTAAATTTGACCCACTGAACGTCTAAATTGGCCTTGGAGGTTTGAATGAAAGTTGTAGATAATCCTCTTAGCTTTCCTACAAGACAAGAATAACAATTTTTAGACATACAGAACTAAAGATATAACCGAAAAACAGAATAGTGTCAAAATCCTAATAATGCTGAAAAACACACTTAAGCCCAATTTGAACCTAATTAATGAAATATGACCCAAGCCCAATCAAATAAGCCCAAAATAGGATTAGGAGGTTAAAAATGAGGATTAATTAATATATAAAAACAATGTTCATCAAATCCCCCCACACTTATCTTTTGCACGTCCCGGGCAAACTAGAGTTAAAACTAGGAAAAAAGGAAAACAACTAAGACAACTAAGAGATCATTTCTCAACAACAACTTCCAAGAATGCAAAAGTTAAGTGAGCAAGAAGAACAATCAATAATTTAAAAGAATCAAAATAATCATGAATCTATTTCTTGCACTTTCAATCAACAAGCATGGTGAATTCAAATGAAGTGAAGAACTAAGAAAGATAGAACCTCACACAAGATACATTCTCAATTCCTCAAGTGTTTAAGGGGGTTATTGTTTCACTCAAATCACATCATGACAATTTACACTACCATAAGCTTGCTTATTTTCTAATCTCCACTACTTTAAACATATGCATGCACAAATCAGAAGGACTTTATTTAAGGCTATAATGGGGCCAAGGACCAAGGGAAAAGAAATAATGAAATATGGATATGGCAAATTAAAACCAAAGAGAGCATGAGAACATTATGAATGATGAGTCAAAACTAACACTAAGCACAAAAATACACCCAAAAGCTCTATGCAATTTTTTTTACACACTTCTTCCTCTTTAGAAGGCAAACCACTATTTTTATTCTTTTTTTCTTTACATTTTCTTTTTCTGATTTTTTTTTAAACAAAATTTTCTTTTCTTTTTTTCTTTTGGCTAACATTTCTTTGTCTTTACATTTCATATAGCCACTTTCCTTCAAATTTCACAAATCCTCCCCCCCACACTTAGAACTTTGTCCGTCCCGGACAAATAGAACTCATCAATTGATCAACCAATGCTTTCATACTACCTAAGGTAGATAGAAACATAGTTTTACAAAACTTGCAATGAGCTAAATGAAAGAATGGAAAAAAAAAAAATAGGCTCAATGGGAAAATCAAGAGAAATGATGTTAGGAAGGCTATTTGGTTATCTAGCTAGAAAGAAGAAAAGATGACCTTCATCGCATTCATGCATACAAATGACAATGTAGTCTCAAAAAGAAGCAAAGAAAGTTCTAGAGCAACAAACATCATGAGCACAATGCACACAAGAAAAGAATATAGAATGACAATAGGTTCAAAAACTCACTAGGTATGCTCCATCAAACTTAATCCATCACATCAAATTCCATCACCAAATTAGCTAACTAAAAGATGTAAGAATCTATTCAACCATGCTAGAAACTTCAAAATGACAATTGCTTCAAGCTCACAAATTCTACAATTCTCAAAGTGCTATGGAAAATGCAAAAAGGAAAGGTGGAAAGATGAGTAGAATGAGAGTAAAGCAAAACAGCAAAACATAATGGAAAACAACTAGGAAAATGGTGGGGCAGCGAATCAAGAAAGGATATCGAACTAGAATTCTGCACAGAAGCTCAAGAAGTAACGTGAACAGAATCTGGAACATGCTGAACCGCACCAAAACAGCAAACAAAGAAGGGAAGAATAACATAAAACACAAAACAGACACGTAAAACAGAAAGAACAAACATAACTAAAAGCATAAAACAATAAAGGAAACAGAAACAAAAAAAAATGACAGAAAATAAAAAACTAAAAACAGACACAAAAACAGAATGTAAACCTCCTTCACACTTAATTTTTGCATTGCCCTTAATGTAAAAGCTTCAAAACAGTAGCAACAGTTCCCAATTAACAGCAGTCACATAAGGACAAGTAAAATAAAAGAAAGAGAAAAAACATTCTTATAAAGGGAGGTAGATGACATCTTGCAAGTGGACCTCCTCCAAGATGTTTGCAACAAGCAAAGTAAGATACATGAGTCAAGACTACTCTCACAAAGCCCTTAAAAGAAACTACAAAGCTGAAATCATTGTAAAGAACACAAAAAAAAGCATAAAGACATAAAGGAAATAATGAAGCAAATACTATGGGACTAGAATCAAATACATTTAACCCTTGATTTAAAAATTCAGCAAAGTAAGCATTTAAAATGTCACCAAGGAAAATATGCAGCAAGGAATTTACAATCCTACCTAAAACATGAGAAACATGAAAAAACTTGTTAGGTATATACAACCATCCATGGTTCCTATATATAAGTCTAAAAGAAGAAAAATAATTATGTCATACAAATCTAAGCCTATAACAGTCATGCTTAAGGCCATCCTTACAAAATACATTAGTGTCATATAACATATTGTTCATGCAAGGCTCAATATGACACTTAAATTCGTGCAAAGAATTGGCAAACACTGACATCTCTTGTTTGCCATTCAAAGAATAGCCTGGCATATGGTTTGCTTGGACAACCTATTTATTTCCCACACTCACTCCACCAACATCAAAATATTCACTTACCACCAAGGTTCTAACATGATCTATTCCTAGTGCTCTAGCATGTGAAGAAGTAAGAAGCATGAAATCTCCTAATCTATCAACATTAGTTTCTACATCTCCACATGCATACACCATTACAACAAGAGTAGGATCATGATTAAACAAATTTTCAGCAAGTGCACAATTAAAATAAGGATGTGTCAAAGTGAGAAAATGTGTAGAGTTAACCATAGCAGCCGTGTCAAGTTCGCCTTGGGTTGTCTCTTGAGAGTTTTCTTCAAAATCTGTAGAACCAGATTTACTAGAATCTTCATCTCTCAAGAATGCAGCGATCTCAGCACACACCGCACATGACAATTCACCATTACAATCAGCACATAATTGGCCCTGCACAGAATCATCAAAACCAACACAATTAGAAAAATAAGTACCTAACTCATTGTAGACCTCCTTGACTAAATCCTCCTCTGTCTTCTTGGATTGAGTGGCTCTATCGGATTCTGGGGTCAATGAATCAAGGACTACTTTCTCTGTTGCCTGTGGTTTTTTTTTAGGTTGAGGTTCAGTTGGTTCTGGCATAGATTCTTCAGTTGGTTCTGAAATTGTATGTGAAGGAATTTTTTCAGAACCTTGGGCCTGCAATTGACTCGTTGAGGATGCCAATTGTCCAATCTGGATATCTAAATTTTGTATGGCGGCCTCTGTCCTCTGCTGAAACTACATGGTATGAGTGGCCAATTGCTTCACCAAGTCCTCAATTGAAGGTTCAGGTTTTGTGTATGTTGAACTTGGTTGTTGCATAGGCTGCTCGAATGGTTGCCAATATTGCTGTGGAGGCGCTGCATTGCCATATGTCAGATTTGTATGATCTCTACAATCATAGTTATAGATGTTAAAGGATGGATCATTAACATTAGGATCTATCACTTGCGATCTATCACCTGCGATCATACAATTTCAGGAAATATTACATATTTGATAGAAATAAGACTTAGTTTAGAAACATATCCAAACACAATCCACAGTGAAGGAGGTGTATGTATAAGAATTTCAATTTGGGGTTTTTGTTTTTAAATTCCAATTCACAAGGAATTTTTCCATAATTTGTGCAAGAAATAATCTTTTTCCTGGTTTGACAGATTGAAAATATTGCATTTACACTAGTTAAAATTGTTGAAATTATTCCATAAAGTGGCTTACTATTAATTGAGTTTCTTGTTCGAAAAGAAGCATATTAAGTGATAGACAACTAAAAGATTGTGACGTAAAAGATGTAGTACTTGATATCTAAAGGTGAATTAGTTAATGAGAAGGCAACTTGAGGCTATGAGTAACTCTAGTCCATTGATATGAACACTAATTAGGCAACTGTTAAAAGGTGTGAACAAGAAGAGCGATGGCATACCAATCCCTTATGAGTTTCAACAAGTGCAACAGCACCAATAGATGCAAAATTTGTACAATTAGTATGGTTATGGAAGCTTGGTTATAAATAGGAAGCCCTGCATTGTAGCAGCTCAAGATGAAGAATAATATGCATTAAATAACAATAAAATCTGGGATAAGACGTCCATATGAAAATCTCCCACTTGAATAATTGAAAAAGGTTTCTCTTTATAGGTTGTAATTTGCCCTGTAACCTACATTGATGTTGATATAATTGTTGTTTCTAGCATCAAACAGTGAATCTCCAAATATAAACAAGGCATAATGCTGTTCTAAACCAAGGCAGTTGGTTGGGAATGAGAGGAGAAGGGCTGCACAAAAGAACAAGAAACAAATACGAACAATGGACATTGCCTTGTTAAATCTCTAAACTTCTGCAATCTTCTCAGCAGCTACAACTACGATTTATACATGGCAAGGCAAAGAAAAGATTGTAATTTCTTGGAACTTTCTAATCAATTAATTAGTTTCTTTTATTAAACTAGTCTTAGCCAGTAATAAGGGATAACCTTTGTTTTGTGTAATGTTAATGATAACAAGGGCAGTTGTATTTATCACCCTTTAGGTGATTTGAAGCCCATAATTGGGGTCCAATAGTCCATGTTGTAGGTAAAAGATTTTTTAGAGCATACAATTAGATGAATGATACAGCTGATGATATTAACCCACCAACAATGTCAAAATATAGACCAATCACATGTTTTAAAAATATACAACTTGCAAGATGGAGAATGTAATTTACTAGTTACTCATAATCTGTGAAGAGTTAGTTACTGAGATATTAGACACGCCGGTGTCCTATCAGTGACATGCCCGTGTTCAATTAGTATACATGCCCGTGTCTAATATAGCTAGCCCGTGTTAATGTTCAGTTAGTATACATGTCTGTGTCTAATATCACATGCCTGTGTTTAGTAAGTGTACACGCCCGTGTTTACTTAGTACATAGCCATGTTACATATCAGATAAGAATCAGTGTATAACAGATCTGTAACCGCTTGTAACCACCTTTCTTCTCATCCACTCTATATAAGGATGAGCTATCAGTTCAACATAATCAATAACAATCATTTTCAGTTTCTCCTCAATTTGCATTATGGTATCAGAGCAGCATAATCTCTCTCTGTAATCGTACGCATTCAACCATACCAAGAGCTTCAAGAAGAAATTTTCCATCTCAGCTAGGGTGTGTCTTTTGTCACTGAATATTACACCAAGTTGAAGATACTATGGGATGAGCTGTCAAATTTGAGACCAATTCCTCCACGCACATGTGTAGCAAGAGGTTGCAGATGCTTCAACACAGCATACACATATCACATTCAAGATCAAACAATTAGGTTCTTGAGGGGGCTTAATGATGCCTATGCCACTGTCAAATCTCCGATCATGCTAATGGAACCACTGCCTCTAATCAACAAAGTGTTCTCACTTGTCTTGCAGCATGAAAGACAATTTGTGAATCCTGCTTTGGAATCTAAATCTCAACAAGAAACTGTGGCACTGGCGTCTAGATCCTAAATCTAGGCAACCATTCTCTAGCAAGAAACCATATTGCACATTCTGCAACATGACAAGGCACAATGTTGATGCATGTTACCAGAAGCATGGTTACCCCCTTGCTACAAGTAGAAATCCAAGCAGCAATATCGAATTAATCAATGCACTGATTCTTTTGTCACAGATGAAGAAGACATTGATGCAATGGAAGAAGCACCCTCTGCTCCAGAAAATCAAGAGGTTCAATTGACACAAGATGAGTACAGCCAAATCACGAATCTTCTCAAGAGCAATAAGGCTATCTCGACAGGTTCTACATCCACAGCTTCAACCATTAATGCCTTGAAGTGTAATTCCACTTTTTTTGGCCTCACTGTCCTCGAGCCAAAAGAGGCCCATGACCACACTTTTGTCAACCTCACCAATTTTGGTATGGTACTTTTTTGCCAATCTACTGATATAAACTACAAATATTCATGGATAATAGACTTTGGTGCTAATAATCATGTTACTTGCTGTTATGAATTCTTTGATTCATTTGTATCTGTGAGCAATTACTTTGTGAGTCTTCCAAACAATATGTCAGCGGAAGTCACACATATAGGTTCAATGGTTTTTTCAGATAAATTTGTTTTGCACCAAGTTTTATATATGCCTACATTCACTTTTAATCTCATATCAATAAGCAAGGTAACAAAGGATCTAAAATGTGCTTTCTTGTTGCAATCTTATAATTGCTCAATCAAGGAGAATGGTTCTTGGAGGACGATTGGATATGCTAAGGAACATTTGGGGTTATATCAACTAGTCGATCCTACTACTGTCAAGAGAAGACAATTACCAGAGATAAATAATTGTGCTTCTAGCACTGATAAACATAAACCACTTGTTGATTCCTCTCTTCATTCTGTAAATAGTTGTAGCAACAACCATGATTGCCATGATTTTGATTTGTGGAATTATAGATTAGGACATCCTCATCATGACAAGATCAAGACTTTAGCAAAGCAAATTGATGTTGTAAACTGGAATTCAAAAATAAAATGTGACATTTGCCATTTTGCCAAGCAGAGAAAGCCTTCATTTCCTACTAGTTCTTCTATTTCTGTTAATTCTTTTGAGCTTGTTCATGTGGACATTTTGGGGCCCAGTTCAGTTCTATCAATGGATGGGCACAAATACTTTCTTACAATAGTTGATGATTTCAGTAGATATACATGGCTTTCTCCACTGAAAATAAAGGGAGAGGCTCGCACATGTCTACAAAAGTTTCTTACTCTTGTGCAAAATCAGTTTGATATAACTATCAAGGCTATACGAACTAACAATGGTGCTGAATTTCAAATGATTGACTTCTATAATCAACATGGCATTGTACACCAACTTAGCTGTCCTTACACACCACAACAGAATTCTGTTGTAGAAAGAAAGCACCAACACATTCTCAATGTGACAAGAGCCTTACTTTTTCAATATGGCATACCTCTCATGTTATGGCATTTTTCCGTAACTCATGCTGTATATTTGATAAATAGAACTCCCAGCAGAGTGATTGACAATCTTACACCTTTTGAGAAGTTGTAAAGGTGCCCTCCTAAGTTATAGAATCTAAAGGTCTTTAGTTGTCTATGCTTTGTGGGTACCAATGGCCCTTCAAGAAGCAAGTTTGATGCACGAGCTTCTAAATGTGTTTTTCTAGGATATGTACATGGTGTCAAGGGTTTTCGAGCCTTGGATATTCATTCCATGAAATTGACTGTCTCTAGAGATGTCTTGTTCCATGAGTCATCATTTCTTTTCCTCAATAAAAATTCATCTCATTCATCTCTAGCAACATTTTCTGAGGCAACTTCCCTTGACCAGTGGCATTTAGAAGAACCTACCTCATCAGTTAATCATCATTCTCCCATCCCACAAGCAAGCACCCCTCAACAACCAGATGACTTCCCTCAATCTCCTTCTGGTAATCTCACTTGCAACACATACGCTCAGCCTTCTTCTGCTGATCTCACCATTACTACCAGACCTCGGAGGAAAACAAAAGCACCTAAATATCTTCAGGACTATCATGCCAGAATTAATTGTCTTCCTATAGTATCAACAGTTAAACATCCCTTTTCTAATGTTTAATCCTATAATAATTTGCCTCAGTCACACAAGGCATTTGCCATGAATATTACAACTGTTAGTGAGCCAAAGTCCTTTATAAAAGCTGGAGCTCACTCACATTAGTAGAAAGTAATTGAGGAAGAAGTAAAGGCCTTAGAACTCAATCATACTTGGGTGCTCACACCTCTACCTGTCGGGAAGAAACCTATAGGATGCAAATGGGTGTATAAAATTAAACATAAGGTTGATGGCACCATAGAAAGATATAAGACAAGGCTTGTTGCTAAAGGTTACGCACAACAAGAAGGGGTGGATTACTTGGAAACATTTTCACTTGTTGCAAAGTTAACTACTGTCATAACTCTTCTAGCACTAGCTGCTGTCAAAGGTTGGGAATTGCAACAATTAGATGTGAACAATGCCTTTCTACATGAGGACTTACATGAGGAAGTTTACATGGCTATTCCACTAGGAATGACCACCAATGACCCTACACTTATTTGTAAACTACAGAAATGCCTTTATGGCCTCAAGCAAGCAAGTAGACAATGACATCATAAACTCTCTAATGCCTTGATTTCGAGGGATTTTCACCCTGTTGCCTCAAATCCTTCCTTGTTTGTGAAGAAAACTGGTCAATCATTTACTGCCTTGCTTATATATGTTGATGATGTGATCATGACAAGGGATAGCATGCAGGAAATTAACCAGATCAAGCACTTTCTAGACCAAGAATTTAGAATCAAAGACCTGGGTGAACTGAAGTTCTTTCTTGGCTTGGAAGTACATCAAACTGTAGAAGGAATCAATCTGTGTCAGAGAAAGTATGCATTAGAACTCCTTGCTGATTCTGGTTTTTTGGGAAGCAGACCAGCTAAGACTCCTCTTGCAAAGTGTGTCTCTTTGAACTCTACTTATGGGATTTTGTTGATAGACACTTCAGTTTCCAGGAGATTGGTTGGAAGATTGCTTTACTTTACCAACACAAGGCCAGAATTGGCCTTTGCAGTTCAACAATTATCACAATATGTGGACAAGCCAACTACTGTCCATCTTAAACATGCTCACAGGGTTCTGAGGTACCTGAAAAGAGATATGGGAAGAGAATTATTTTTCTCAGAATGCAAAAAGAAGGGGATAGAGAACACAAATCCTTCTCTACACACACTGAGAAAAATCTAGAGTAGGAATTATCAGAAAAAAGGGAAAAACTCTGAAGAAAGGGAATGGGTCATAATCGGGTATATTTTGTACTCACTAATTCTTCCATATTTGTCTCTCAATACCCACATGGGCACACACACAGACTACCCAGCACAGTATTGAAGAACTAATTTTTTTTAAGCCACTAGGGAGTAGCCGAGAGTAGTAGTGCCGACGATGGCAGTGGTTCCAACCCATTCCCGTTCACCCCTAGTTTCTTTTAAAGCAAAACTAAAAAAAATTCAAGGGAGCCAAGCAGAGAAGTTATCAAAGAACGGAAACCAAATCTTTCTTGCTAGCCAAAAATTTGATCCATGGCAAAGTGACTCCACCGGTGGCGGTGGTTCCACCAAGCTCATCCCCAGACCCCCAATTTCTTGAGAGAGAGAAACCCCATTTTAGAGAGAGAAACAAAGATGTGGTTTGTAAAGGAGTAAAGCCAAATCCGTGGGAGTTCTGCGTTTCTCTCCACTTGCATTCCTCTCTTCCCCTCTATCCCTTGCCTTTCTTCCCCATTGCATCCCTCTCTTTGTTCCCGTTTCCTTTTCTCTTTGTTTTTGCGTTTTAAGTTTCGGTTTATTAATTCATTTTTTTGGAATTAAGTTTGTTTGTGCTTCTAAACATTGTTATTGGGTATTATTTGTTTTAGTTATGATGGGTTTGTTATTTCAGTTATGGAGTTAGGTCTCGTTTAGGTAAACATCTTATTTAAGTGCTTATATAAGAAGACCTTATGTAAAAAACTTTTATACCATAAGCTCCTTTTAAATTAAGCTATCTAGTGTTTGAATACATACTTGAAGAAGTGCTTTTAAAATTTATAAGCTCTTTCTAAAGCATTTTGATAGACAAGTGTATAAGTGCTTATAGTTGTAGAAATTACTGAAAAAGACATTAATAAACACTTATTAAAGATTGTGTTTGGATAAATAAGCACTTTGTTATAATTTGAAAAAAAAAATTTAATAATAAAATATTTTATATTAGTGCTATAATTATTATATTTTGATTCAAATAGTTACTTTTTTGTTGTTAGATTATTATTTTGAAGTATGATACAAAATTTCAGAAATCTTCTGTATCTTGAGTAGACAGAACTCAATGCATTGCAATTTCAATATACATTCACAAAACTGAAACTATAAGTAACTCAAAATATACCCAAACGAGCTTGTAAACAACTGGGTTGGCAATCTGCTTGGGGCAAGACAAAGCAGAGCTACTTCTTTCAACCCCACAGTCTTCAACCTTCCCCTCATCATTATCCTCAATTCCAACTGCTGCTTCCATGGAAAATCCACCACATGAACCTCAAGTACACAAACTAGAAAACCCAAAAAATAACCCCCAAACAAAAAGCAATACAACTAACATATTTAGCCAAAATTCAGTCAACACATGCAGTATAACTATTAAAAATGATAGTTAGCAATGTGTTCATCAGTAAACTTCAAAAATTTTAATTCTAGTTAAGAATTATACCCCATATGCCTGAAGTGCAAATTGACAACTAAAACCATATAAAGCTTGCCGCCAAATTAGAAATGCTATAAAAGTAGTAAAAAAGAGATGCATTCCAAGCTTGATCAGAACCAAATTACAACTGGCCTCACCATAGAGGATAGGGTGACTGACAAGTGAGTCAACTCAATAGTTGCAAAAATCTTACTGAAAGTGACCGATTCAAGTGAGTAAAGTTGAGTTAGGAGCCCCTGTGAGTGATTGTTGATGGAAATTTTTTTTGCAGAGGAATTGCAAAACAAACTTCTCACATACGGAAAGGAATTTGAATGATTGGGAATTTTTTTTTACTTTATTTTAATTCTTTTTCTCGGTTATGTGTGTGTACTGTGTTGTGTTGTGTAGTCTTTAAGGTTTGCTTTTCTAGTACGCCGTGTTTACTACCCTATAGTTCCATACTCGAAATATCCTCTAAACTATAGTTTAATTGTGTCCTTGGAATCTGGATTAGCTTGCGACGCTTCTGTCTAAAATTTCAGAAGATTTCTGGAAGAAATTAGGAGTTACAGAGAATATCGATGGTCTGAGGGAGACACAAAGAAGGTCGATGGTCAGCGTTGTAGGAGGGAGGCGAAGATTGGTTTCCATGTAATTTCTAATTATAACGAGGATATAATTGTCCACAAATTTGCAAAAGAGCTGGTCGGTCATCACTTAAATTAACTTTCGCATAAGGCTTTTCTAAGAAGCCTAAAAAAATGGTTTCATAAAATAAGCTAAAAATAGCTTTTTTGGGTTTAATAAGATACTTATATAAGCTTATCCAAACACTATTTTTTTTTTTACATAAAAGCACTTATACTAGTAGAAAAGCTCTAATAAGCTGTAAGCTATGCTATCCAAACGGGGCCTTAGTGTTTGGACTTTGCTCATTCGGGATTTGCTGGGTTTTATTATCCACTGGACCAGACTAACTTATTTTGGGGCCTATTATGTTGTATATTTTCTTTGACAAAAATCTCATTTTTGTCTCTCATTTATTTGGGCCTTATTAATATAGTCCCTCAGTGCAATGTCTTCTCAATTTACTCGCTCAATTAAGAGTTTTGCTTCAATTAAATCCTTCTTCTAATTGTCGTTAAGTTGACTAAAGGACTTGATGACACGACCATTAAAGAGTGATGTGGCAGTGTTAAATGCCATGTAGAAAGCCTATGTGGACTCCTAATTGTTGAGTGGCCTAAAACGACATAGTTTACCTTTTAAAGACATAAAACCCTCATCCCCTCCAATCCATCGAGCACCATTCTTAAGAGGCAGTTGAAAGAGGGTTTCTCCAGCTTTGCACTCTGAAGCTTCAATCAACATACAAATCTTCAACAATCGCATTCTTAAGCTCTTGATCCATGGACAGTGTTCCAAAAATAATTCCCTGAAGAATTACTCGACGCTGCCGGAGTTGGCACCACCGAAGCCCCTCTCTACCTTCCAACCTAAATTTCGAGCAAGATTAAAGAGGGAAAAAGGTAGAGAAGATAGGTGCAATGGAATGAAGCAAAAGGAGAGGGACCTGGGCAACAAGCTTGAAACTAGAGAGAGAGAGAGAGAGAGAGAGAGAGAGAGAAATAGAGGGAGATCATGAGAAAGCAAAACAGAGGCAGACAGGGAAAAAGGGAGAAGGCTAAGGAAAAAAAGGGAGGCACTGAGAAAGAGAACAATTAGAGAGAAAACAAGAGAGAGAGAGAGAGAGAGAGATTGAAGAAAAGAGTGCATGTGGGCGTGATAGAAGGGAATAGAGCAAAATAGAGACCAAGGGCTAAAGAACAAATAGCATGGAAGACAAAGCATTAGCGGCGCCATCAAAGGAGGAAGACAGTGGCAAAATCACCCATATTTGGATTTTATTTTTTTGCGATACCAATAGTAGTGATTTTCTGTTTTCAAAGATAGTGATGAATAAATCAGCTTGTGGCTTTGATCTTTTAGTCTCCTTGATGATTAATTTAAGATTTTCCAAGGAAGTGAGTTTGAAGGAGTTCTTCACAACCTGAACAACCTTTGATTAGTTGCTTGCTTGACAAAGACAGAGACAAAGAATAAGATAAGATGCAGACCAGAAGCAAGAAGGTTTTGAATTCATTGGTCATTGAACGAATTAGCATTATTGAAGCTGCGAATGAGGCATAGGCAAAGAACAATATGGATACTATTGTTGATGATTCGTTGGGGGAGAACATGGAAAGGATGAGGGAAACCATGTCGTTTTAGGTCACTCAGCAATGAGGAGTCCACGTAGGCTTCCTACGTGGTATTTAACACTGTCACATCACTTTTTAACTGCCACATCATCCATTTTGTGAATCAACTTAGCGGTAATTACATTGAGGGATTTAATTGAAACGAAACTCTTAATTGAGGGACTAAATTGAGAAGAGATTGCACTGAAGGACCATATTGATAGCTCCAAAATAAATGAGGGACGAAAATGAGATTTTTGTCTATTTTCTTTTGTTATTTTTGGTTTGGGCCACTAGTAGCTACTTTTCCATTTATATTTTCCTGATTGGGCTTGGTCCAAGGTGGGCCAGCCCATTTATGTGTTTTATTTATTTTTTACTTTGCTTGTTTGGTTTGAACCCTTATTTCTTTTTTTTAGGCTAAACCTTTTTTTATTGGGTTTCTTTTTTATTTAAAAGTCATAATTGCTCTATGTATTCAGTTTAGGCTCCTTTATATTTTGGGGCCTATTTATTTGAGAATCTTGTCTTTTTTTTTTTTGGCAGTTCTAATTTATTTATTCATTTTTGTTTTTTTTATTTATTTGTTCTTTACTTATTTTTACTATTATTATTATTATATCTTAATGACACCAATTTATTTTTATCTTATCTATTTTACATACTTTATGCCATTTTACATTTTATTTAGTAATTTTTACAAATAAAATATTTAAATGTTTGACGACAAAATAAGTTAAGGAATAATCTTGGTGACAATATTCCTTAACATTCCTGAGGTGAGGGATAATTTTTTTGTTTTGCTAGAAGCACTGACAAATTTATGAAATCCCCGAAATTACAATTATTTTATGCGTTTGCAAATATTATTTTTTACTTTTATGTTATTTCACTTATTCTAAAAAAATTAGAAAACTAAATATTGCCTAAGATGTAATATATTGGGAAATGATTAAAACGACAATCAATATATATACCTAATAATCTCGAGGCTTTACTATTTAGATTTTTTCAGAGGTATTGGCAAGATCTAATAATAAAAAGGCTTATTGGCAGTTTTGATCTTCCTATTTTATCGATTCCTACAAGTCAGTACTCCATTTTTAAAAGTGAATGATTTAGTCTCTGCGTCTCAAGAAGTTGCAATTTCAGGCCAGTCGTTAGTGCTTCATTCATCTACTAATAAAGGGAGCTAATGCGGCAATAAAAATAAAAGGCTTATTAACAGTTCGATCCCCTTGTTTTATCGGTTCCTACAAGTCAGTCCCCCATCTTTAAAAGTGAATGATTTAGTCCCCGTGTTCCTCAAAAAGTTGCAATTTCAGGCCAGCCATTAGTGCTCTATTCGTCTACTACCAGAGGGAGCTAATATGGCAGTCAAAATATCATTTTTTTATTCCTATGGTGTTTGTAGTTTTTTCTAAAAGGAAAAGGAGAAAAGAAATGGAAGAAGAAATTGAAGATTGGGAATTAGAGTATTTGCCACACCGTATTGGGTATGAACACATTTATGCTGCAACAAAAGGATTTTCAAACCAAAATGTAATTGCGTTTGGAGGGAATGGAAAGGTCTATAAAGTAGTTTTGCAAGGCATAGAAGTTGCAGTAAAGATAATTCCTTATGAAAGTGAGCGTGGGATGAGAGAGTTTTTATTTGAGATTTCAAGTTTAGGCATACTGAAGCATAGGAATGTGTGCGATTAGGAATAATAAAATGATATTTTTACTGCCAATAAGCCTTTTTAAAAATTGGAGACTAACTTGTAAGAACTGGTAAAATAGGGGGAACAAAACTGCCAATAAGTCTTTTAATTTTTATTGCCACATTAGCTCCCTCCATTAGTAGATGAATGGAGCACTAATGGCTGGCATGAAATTGCAACTTTTTAAGAAACACGGGAACTAAATCGTTCACTTTTAAAAATTGGGATTTGACTTGTAGGAACCGATAAAACAGGGGGACCAAAACTGCTAATAAGCCTAATAAAAATTAATGCATAAACATATTTTTCTCATAAATTCTTCTAAAGCAAAGAAGAACCATTTACAAAGCCATAACCTTTTGAGATTTTTTAGGCTGTGTATATTGTTCCAGACTAATGGCATTTTGTCACTTACTCATGTCACAACCATTTGTCACTCTTGACAATATTCACAACAAGGTGAAATATTTAAAAATACAAAATTTAAAATATTTTTTCAATGACCAATTTTATTCAACAATTTTAAATGACATAAAATTAAATTGATAAATTTTTACTAGAATGGGCATCGTAGGGTGCTAACACCTTCCCTACGTGTAACCAACTCTCTTACCCAACTTTGATAACTTGGAGCAAATTTTTTATAGGTATCTAGTTGTGCATTAAATTGATTAGTGCGACTCCAAAAATTTTATTTAATCATTTTTTCCCAATTTTAAACACTTACTTTTTCCTGCCGCTTCGCATTGTTGAGCACCCCTTCCGAACGGGACGTTGCAACACTAAGCTACACCCACTAAGAGAGGGTGTAGCAATACCACCACATTTAAACATGAAAAAAGAAATATTTTATCTTTTATTTTTTTCCTAATTAATTAGGAGATTGCTATCCTACCTCACCCATATGGGTAGCGTAAAAACATAAAAGCTTTTTACTGGGAGTTTGAAGGATAACAAATTTTTTAATTTTAGTACTATCGCAAAGATCTCGAAAAACTTGGTCATCTAGTATGGGTCACATCCTGAAATTGTTAACTGAATTTGAATTTAACATGATCAAAACAAAACAAAACAGAAAATTGTTTAAGATTAAAGGCCCTAGGCCTAGGCCCATTAATGGAATGTTAATTGACACTTTCAATTTCCCCAACGGGACAACTCAGTGACTGAGTACTAATTGGTACTTCATTATATAGGTATTAGGTTAAAATCTCACTAGGAGTGGGTGGGGTGGGATTTTAGAGGGGATAAGCTACCTCCTAATGTGTGGCCTCCAATGGACCAAAAAAAGAAGAGAGTTTCAATGTTTTCTTTCTACTTGCACATAGGCAATAGCATGATTTCTATTTAAAATGTGATCGATCATATTGTTTGTGCAAATCAATATTTCCTTGCCGTAACTCGATATGGAATGTTAGTTGACATATTTCTAAAATTAATAATATTACATTCATCTAAATTATTTTACTAAATAAAAATGCTAGCTGTACATTTTTCGTTTGCATTAATTGTTTCTATTTAACGATATTAATGTATATATAGTTGATTGCTTAACCAATGAAGTTTTATTTTACCTGAGCATTTGGTTCACATAATGAAATCAAATCAAAGGTTGAGACCTGTTTGCTCCCTTTCCTTGTTTGGGTGCTAGGCAAATATAGGTATTGTCAGTTTGTCACAAGTTAACCGAGGCGAAGGATGTAAACAACATTAACTTATTCCCTCTTCTATTCATTGTTTCTCTTGCATATGACACGGCCACTGGCCAAAACTTCGCACAACAACTTAAACAAACTCCAAGCATCACTGACCACCTCAACCTATAAAATCCCTCCCTTGCATCACTAGTACTTCACCAATATTCATTCTAAGACAGCAACAACTACATCACCCTTCCTTCTCATATCCTTCTCTGATCTTAAGAACAAAATACTCTTAATAACAATGGCTTCTCAGGGCATGAATTCCATCCTTAATTGCTTTGTTTTTGTTGGTGCAATTGTGACCCTCTACGCTACAAGCCTTAGTGCCTTCAATATGAATGCGATTGATAATTGTTGGAGATGGAACCCAGAATGGTGAAGAGAGCGCCCACAACTTGTGACCTACTCTGTTAGGTACGTAGGCAAGATGAGCAACAATGTTGGAAAAGGCCTCATCCACTATAAAGTTACTGATCCTAGTGACAACCCAATTATCCCAAAACCAGGCACCTTGAGATATGGAGCAAGCGTGACTCAAGGTAATGTGTGGATCACATTCCAAAGAGACATGCACATTAAGCTCCAGAGACCCCTCCTCATTAGCAGCTTCACCACCCATGATTGATAGTGGTCCCAGTGATCTACGTGGCCTATCATTGATGGTCGAGGTGTCAACGTTCACATTGTTAATAATGCATGCTTGTTGATCTTTAAGGTATTTATCATAATTAGTTAGCACTGGCTAATCAAAGCTAGCTTTGTTTCCTTAATTATGAAACTTTGAAATTAATAATAATTTAACTCACTGTACGTTTTGTTATTGATTACTTACCAGGCAAGCAACATAATCATCCATGGCCTTTGGATCCATCATTGCAGGCCTCAAGTCCCAGGCACGGTGATGGGTCCTGAATAGAAGATGATTCCACTGGACCACGTAGATGGGGACGCAATCAGATTGGTTACAGCTTCAAAGAATTGGATTGACCATAATACCCTCTACGATTGCCAAGATGGTCTTCTCAATGTCAATCGTGGCTCCATCGATATGATCATTTCCAACAACTGGTTTAGAGAGCATAACAAGGATATGCTTCTTAGGCACAATGATGGTTACATCAGAGACCAAAACATGAAGGTCACCGTCGTCTACAACCATTTTGGGCCTCAGTGCAGCCAGCGCATGCCTAGGATCTGCCATAGATATGCGCATGTTGCCAACACACTACAAGAAATTTTTTGTTTTTCAACGAAAAATTTCAACAGAATAAAATATCGTTGGAATTTTTCAAAAATTTCAACGGTAATTCTAATGGAAGACATTTTTTGAAAAATCCAATAGAATTTCATTACCGTTGGAATTTTTAGTTGGAAATACTGTCGGAGTTTCAAAAAAAGAGAAGAAAATTAATTTTCAAAATTCCAACAGTATATTCCAACAGAATATATTGTTGGAAATTTTTTTACACAAAACGCACCATTTGAGTTCAAGAGAATTTGCTCCTCATTCCTTCCTCTTTCCCTTTCATTTTCTTTTTTCATCGAGCGAGTGCCCTATTCCTCCTTCCGTCCTCTGGTGTCAATTGCGGCATGCTTGTCTTCGACGGTGGCAACCTCCAGCTTTCTGGCGAACAACACAACCTTAAGTTCAGCCAAGTATCTCTATCTCTTTCTCCTTTTATCGAATCTGATTTTGTTGCTTTCTTTCGTCCTATTTCATAAGCAATTGAAGTAATATAAACTATAGAATCTATTTGTGGAGCTTGATTTACTCCAAATTTTGGTTTCGCTTTTCCTTTGTATTTTCAGTTATCATCATCTTGAAGCTTACGCAGATTCCTTCAGTGGCTGAAAGAAGCAAAATGGAAAGCATGATTTTGTATTTTCATTCCAAGTTTCGTCCTATTTCATCCTATTCCGGCAAATGCAAAATGATGCCATCAATTGCATAAATTCATGATTTTGGGTGTGCTCGGTAGAGGTGAGGTCGAAAGAAGTAAAATGGAAAGCATGAAATTTTGGATGCAATTTCTTTTTTAAAACAGTTGATTGGTACAAGAAAAATGAGGGATGGTTGAACATTAGGTCTGATGAGGACCGGCCCAAAACTAATTGGACTCTGAGCCCACTAGCTAGTCGACAACACGCCGCATCATCAGCACGACAACGCGCTACTAGTTCAGCTCCGTAACTACTATAAATACACCTAGAATGCAGTCTAAGAGGTAACTTGTCAAAACTATACCTAGATTAGATTATCTCTCTTATCACCTACCTATTTTAACTTAAGCATTGGAGAGCCTTCCTTGGCCCCCTGCCGAGCTTGGCTTATTGCAGGTACATCTAGCCCGGGCATTTCTGGCATCAAGCCGTCTATGTGTCTTTCCCACCAAGTGGGCAACTACAACGTAGTCCTACCCCACAGGAGAGCAATAACAACCAGGAAGATACTGATCTTCAATAGCTATGAGAACGTATTCTCCACCTCGAAGCAGCCTTGCAACATGAGCAGTAGCACCAACGAAGGGTGCCTACCCAATCTACTGAGACATAAATAGCCTCTACCTTGTCTCTTTTTCATCACCTAACAAACCACTTTTACTAGAGGCCGCCCAACCTTATCCACATTGGTACCCCCGCACACCGATCTACCCACATCCATCTCTCTATACACCTCAAGCTAGCTAGACACAATATGATCCTTTTAATGACATACCTCACTCACCCCAGCTTGGCACAAGCTACGCCCAAGGCTACCCACCAAATCATGGTCATCAACCTAATATTCCTTATGGCTTAAGGGATGGATCAGAGCCATTCACCATACACATAATGCGAACTCCAATACCCAAGAATTTTCGTCCACCAACGCAGCTTGAGGCATATGATGGTACCACGAATCCCCAAGAGCACTTGACTTTGTTCTGATTGGCTATGTTGCTCACGGACGCCCCAGACCCAATTCTATGCAGAGAGTTTCTTGGCACATTAAAAAAGGCAACACTTTTGTGGTTTTCTTCCTTCAAGCCAGGACTTATAAACAGTTTCTGTGATCATTCCTCTGAATTCTTGGCCCACTTCTCAACCAGCCGTTCCCATATCAAAACCTCTACATCCCTTATAAATCTTAAGCAAGGGGCCAGTGAACCACTAAGACTACTTGACCAGATTTACCAAAGAGTAGATCTAGATAAGAAACTTAAGTGGAGATGTTGCTATCCATTCTATAATGGCCAGACTACGAACCAGTGAATTCACTGCCTCTCTGGCTAAGAAGCCACCCTATAATCTGGATGACTTACTAACTAGAGCGAACAAGTACATCAGAATGGAAGAGATAAATGCTACTAAAAGAAAAAATGAAACCCCGCAGCAAGATTCTCGAAAAGGCCAAGGAGGACCATATGGAAGAAAAGATGAAAGAAGAAGAGGAGAGGAACAATGAGGCCTGCCACCAGGAAAATATCGAAATTATACTCCCCTAAATCAAAGTAGAGGAAAAATATTGGGCATGATTGTTGTGAGAAATCTTAACGCAAGTGTACGTTATCGTTTCCAAGTAATAAGATGAGATAGAGTTATCGTTCCCACGAGGACTAATGTATCAACTACCGAAATTGGGTTAACCTTAATTTTATCTAATCAATCAATATGGGGATATTTTCAAGAAACAACTAAAATAGGATGAAAATAAACTTAAACCAAAAAACTAACAATCTAAACCAGCAAAATGATAGAATTATCAAGAGAAAAATATCTAGGGCTTTTGATTTCACCATAGCTATTCCGATTTGCTATTCCTAATTCATTAACTAAGAACACTCTTCCTAATTGCTAACCAAGAACCCTAAATTATTTATTAGCCTTTCCCAAGGTCAAACAAAAGTATTTCTAAGTTATGAACCCACGATATTCCTATGTGAATTGCGAACAACCTAGAAATTCACTTAATTCTATGGTTCTTTTTAAATAGCTACATAGGCCATGGAGGTATATTCCTATCCTACATGCAATCTATGTTCTTAATCTCTATGATCTTTAATTACAAATTACCTCCCAGTCTCATTGTAATTATCTAATCAACTAATTGGTGATCAAACAATTAGAAGCATAAAGATTTGAGAAGAAGAAGATAATTTAATAAAGGAGTTCTTGAATTAAAGAAAAAGAAAATAAAAAATCATCCTAGCTAGGCTACATCATAGCCCTAGAAGGGAATTTAGTTCATAGCAAAAAGGAAGAACAAGGTAAAATTAAATCTAGGCATGGTTCAAAGGGAAGAAGAATAAGAACTCTGAAGAGAAGCCCCAATCTTGTTGTGCCCTTCTCCAATCCTTGTTTTTGCTCTCCTTCTTGCCTCCAAAAAGTCTAGAAAAGAATTCCCCAAATTATTCCTAAAAGACTCTATTTATACCCCTAAGCAAAAGCCCTAAAGAAACTTAGGAAAAAGAACACGTATTCAGAAATCTGGTCACGGGTGCCGCGGCGCTGGAAAACGGGCGCTGCGGCGCTGGATCTCTACCTGAAAATCTAATTTCTACTGACTCTAGCGCCGCGGCGCTGAATTCTTGGTGCTGCTCCTCTGCCAAAAACATAAATTTTACAGCAAATGGGCGCTGCGGCGCTGGTCCTCTGTCCAGCATAGAATTTTGAGCGTTGCAGCTCTGTATTTCAAGGGCTGCAGCCCTTGGTTGCTATCCAACTTTTGCATTCTGATGTTCCAGGAGCTGCAACTCTTGATTTTAAGGGTTGTAGCCCTTACTTTCTGTCCCAAATCTTCATTTCTTCATTTTAAACCATGAAACCTATAATTTAACATAACCAACCCATTAGATGACAATTAAACTCAATAAACAACTAAATAATTAAGTAAAAGATATCTAAAGAGTGGGTATGAAACTCACTCAACAGTGATCTATCAGACAGACCTGCTCAACTCGCCAAAGCCTCGACAAAAATTTCAACATCCAAGTTCAACTAATAACAAGTACTGTGCGTATCATAGAGAATTTGGCCACCTCACTAATGATTACATTGACCTAAAGGATGAGATTGAACAGTTAATAAGAAGAGGCAAGGTAACCAAATTTATGGCTGGAGGTCCGAAGAAATAGTATGAAAGAAGGAACCAAGGAAATCAAACTGGGGGAAGAGAAAGGAGCCGATCCCCTATAAGGAGAAGATCGCCACAACAAGCTCAACATGATCGAACTCATCCTCTACCTCAAAGGCAACAGAGAGAAGAACCACACACAGTAGCAGGTGTTATAACTACAATAGCAGAAGGATTTGCAGGAGGAGGACCCAACTCTTCATCTAGAAAGAGGTACAGAAGGACGGTAATTAATTTGGCAGGCCCAATAAGAGAACCTATTATTAGCTTTTGCAAAGAAGACTATCAAGGTATTTAACGAAACCACGATGACCCTAATGTAATCATGACGATGATCTTTAACTGGGAAATCCACAGGGTACTGGTCGATCAAGGAAGTTCAGCCGACATACTTGATGAACACACTTTTTTTACAATAGTTATCCCTCATACTTAGTCTTTTAAACCTCTTTTGGGCTGAATTGAGTAGACTTAGACCTCATTTCATGACCTTGGATCCATTTGTGCCTAATTGCAATTTCCAGCAATACTGAGCATTTTATGCTGTCTCTGTGTTTCGTGCATATCTTGATTTCTGGATATCTAAAAATTCTGTGTCATACCTTGTAGGAAATCTGAGAGAATTTTCTACAACTTTCTTTCAGGGCTCAAAAGCCAATTCGGACGTCCAGAAGGTCATATGCAGCCTGGAAGCCAGAGAAGACATGCTGTCGCAGGATCCTGACCTACATGCAGTGTTTGGGCCATAACTTGAGTTGTGGATGTCATATAGACTTGAAACTGGTACCATTGGAAAGCTAAAAAACAGAGCTTCAATTGTTATGAAGACCAGTTCACCATATTTTATATTGAAGATGGTCTTATTTGCAGTAGAAGTTGGCTGATGGTTCCAGACACCTATTGGCATTTAAATGGGCCTAACTTCCTCATGACAAGTCCAAATGGGCCCAAACCAAAGCCCAATTAAAGCTAAGGCCCATGAAAACAAGTGTGCCCTAAGGGCAATTTGGGTGTGCATGTAATTTTGGAGGTCTATATCAGCACAGAGGGGCAGCCGAAATTCATATTAAGTCATTTAGATATTTTAGACAGCTTTTGAACTTTCCTTAGTCTTTAAGTTTTGTCTTTAGATATTTTGTAAGAACTTGGCTTCTCTTGTTCATGGAGGGCTAATTCATCAAATCAATCCAGGTTTTGGCTGTTCTGATTATTGGTTTTGAGATTATGTGTTGTTGTTATTCATTTAGTTGTTAATCAAGTTCTTTCAATCCTCTAAAATATTCTGTTTGAATTGCTTAATTCGGATTTGGATTATTCATGTGTTCATTGCTTAATTGCATGTGATAAAAGAGGATTGTATGGTTGATTAATGTTTCTGATATTTTGGATGGATTAATTACCTTGGCTGGATCATGGACTTAGGTAAAACTAGACTTGAATGTTTGCTTAATTCATTTAGTCTTAGTTAATTCTGAATTCTGGTTGCTTAACCAGTGGACATCCATAGAGGACTGAGAGGCGTCTTGATGTTTTCTAAGGCCAAGAACATGGTTAATAATTAAATGGATCCTTGAAAATCAAGGATGGATCAAAATCAGAATTAGTTAAGACTTGGATTGGTTGTTTTTCTCTAAAACTGTACCACTTACCATTAATTTCTGTAAAACACTTGAACAAACAGAACTCCCCTGTTGATATGTTTCTAAATATGATTCACTATTCAGAATAATCCTTAGGTTCGACCCAGGGTTGCCTTATGCTACAAGTAGCTTAGGTAATTGACCTTAAACTTTAACTAATTTGAGGAGCCTCGGCAGCTCATCAATACTATACTATGAAACATTTAAAGGCCTTGGAATTTTGGATTCGGAAATTCAATCCTTTCCGGGAACTCTAGTTGGATTATCTAGTAAAAGGGTGCATGTAAAGGGATATGTTAAGTTGTGGGTAACTTTAGGCCAATCTCTGATCACAGTCTCCATATCTGTTCAATTTCTGATAGTAAACTGTGAGTCAACATATATGGCACTCCTCGAGAGACCCGCACTCAATGAAGCAAGAGCAATAGTGTCTACACCACACCTTACAATGAAGTTCCCCACCAAAGAGGGTCAGGTGGGTGTGGTCCGAGCCCAACAAGAAGCAGCGAGAAAATGCTATAGTGTTAATTTGAGAATTGAAGAACATGTGGCAATTACGTCAAAAGCAAGCACACCCCACAATGTTATGTATACTGAGTTAGATGTGAGAGAAGATTTAAAAGAAACAAGACCAAAACCGGAGGGGACCTTAGTGGAAGTAGAGATTGGGTTAGGAACAAATAAAAAAACACAGGTGGGGGGGGGGGGGGGGGGGNGGGGGCAGTTGACAGAGGAGGCAAGAAAAGAATTGACCAAGATATTCACCGAGTTTTCAAATTTATTTGCCTGGTCAGCCACAGACATGTCCAGGATAGATCCTAACTTCATATTGCATAAACTTGGTATTTATCCAAGTGCTCGTCCGGTGACACAGAAGAAGCAAACTTTCAGACTAGAAAGACAACAAGCAATAAAAGAGGAAGTAAAAATGTTGTTAGAGGCAAGATTCATAAGAGAGGTGACATACACTACTTGTCTTTCAAACATTGTCTAAGTGAAGAAGCATAATGGGAAGTGGAGAAAGTGTGTAGATTTCACTAGCCTCAACAAGGTGTGTCCTAGAGATTCTTACCCTCTCCTTAACATAGACAAACTAGTAGATGGCGCATCGGGATACAAAATGTTAAGTTTCATGGATGACACCCATAATTAGGTACCTTGACTCTGGGAAATTACCTAAGAATAAAAGTGAGGCGAGAAGCTTAGCTAGAATGATGAACAAATATTATTTAGAGGCAAGACAACTGTATAAAAAAGGATTCTTTGTGTCCATCCTAAAATGCTTAGATAAGGAAGAAGGAAGTATGTGTTGTGGGAAGTACACGAAGGCATATGAGGGAGCCATATAGGAGCAAGGACACTTGCCAAAAAAGTTCTCTATGTGGGATATTACTGGCCAACTATATGCACAAATTCTAGTAACTTCGTACAGAAGTGTGACAAATGCCAACGGTATTTGATAAGACATTATTTTACATTATTTATTTCCCTTATACTTAGACTTTTAGTGTGTGTTTCTGCTGATTTCCATAGCCCATAGACGTATTTTGTGGATTTGGACTTGTTGGTGCTTTTGGACTTTAATTGTATAATTATTGATTTCTGGCACTGCTTACAATTTTCACTATATCTTGAGCTTCAAATGTCTGATTGATGCAATTCCAATTTCATAGGAAAGCTGACAGAAAATTATACATTTCATATGAAGAGCCCAGAAGCTAATTCTCGAGTCTGGACAACTGAAATTTGCATGCAAGCAGTCCATATTTTCTGCATCCACCCAGCATCGACTTATTCCATTCCTTGGGCCTGCCTGTTGGACCAATACTTGTTTATTGGTCCAACATTTGCTATTTGGGCCAGCACACATGTCACTAGGGTTTAATCACATTTTCACCATTAAAGGTCTAGGAAACTAGATTTATTTTGTAATTAGGAAACCTAGAGGAGACAGCCAACTAGTATTT
Source organism: Cercis canadensis (assembly GCA_003255065.1). Classification (NCBI taxonomy): domain Eukaryota; kingdom Viridiplantae; phylum Streptophyta; class Magnoliopsida; order Fabales; family Fabaceae; genus Cercis; species Cercis canadensis. The sequence goes on from QAOA01001066.1 coordinate 2,576,273, forward strand.
ATTCTTAAGTTGTTGAGAATAATGGAGATCACCACATATCATCTGAAGCTGCTACCTCCTGTTCCTGAGTTGGAGTTTAGACCTTTGCTTTTTGTTTAAGCTTTCCATTGAGGGCTAAGTACTTCTGTAATCAAATCAAGAGGAACCAGACTTGTTAACCTAGAGTTCTTGTACTTCAATCCGGGTTTGATTTAATACAATTGGATTGACTGCTTCTTCTCATCTTCATGTGATTAAATGGTATTTTAATTGCATGTGTTATATGAATTTAAATTAGTTGATTAAGTTCATCACAATAATCAAATTGCTATCATATTTTAAAGGTCTTTAATATGTGGTTAACTTGGACAATTTGTTTCTCAAATTAATCTAGACTTAGTGATATAGAGCAGTTGCCTAGATTCTTTATTCCAAGATTAATTGAATCCTGATTGGTAATCAGTAGGAATTTTAAGTGATACTGTTAGGGGTTCTAGGTAACATTTAACCAGAAATTAAATCAGATCTAGATAATCTTTAGTGAACAAAGATGGATTAAGGTTTGGTTGCCTGCTTGAGTTGATTACGTTTTCTCTATATGACTAAATTCTGTTTACTACTTTCTGAACTCTTATTATTCTACATTCAACACAAAACCCCCTATTTTATTCACGTTGGAGTCTTGGTAGATTAACTGTTCTGGTGAATCCTTGGGAGATGACACTAGTTGCATCCTATACTACAATTTAGTTGCAATCAGTATTGTAATTTTGTATGGTTTGGCATCCATCAAAATTTTGGCGCTGTTGCCGGGGATTTCATCTCACAAATTAATCTTCTTAGAACTCTTTTATTACTGTTTTGATTGCTTACTGTTCTTGTTTCTGGTAATTGTTCTTCGTTCATTTTCATCTTGCTCTACCTGCTTTCCTATTTTGTTTTCCTTATCTATTTAGGTTTTTCTTCCTTTATTCTGTGTTTCTATTTTGTGTTTCTGTTTCTGTGTTATTTTTTATTCTCACTAACTAGGATTGAGCTGCAAAATTGTGGACGAAGAACTTGCATTGTGAGAAGCACTGTGAGCTGAACTTTGTGCTATTATTGGCCTTGTTTTGTCTCCTTTGCTACTATTCTGTCTCCTTTGCTATCTTCGTCCACTTTTGGCCAAATTTCGATATTGTGTGAGCTTTGTGATTATTGTTTTTCTTGTTGTTTTGTTTGCCTTACTGTTTTAGGTTTCCATTGTGTGAATTTTGGTGCCTTGGTGCCAGTTTTCCCTTCGTTTCGGTTTGATTTAATGGTTTTTGTGTGTACTATTTGGGCCGAATTTTTGTTCTCCGATTGACTTGAAACTTGGTCAGTTGAAGGAAATTGGGCCAACAATCAATAGTTTTAATGCCATGAGGTCTTCATTTTTAAGCCGAATTCTATCATTTTGACCATTTTTTCACATTTTTAAGAATTTTTATTTGATTTTAGAGTTCCATTTTCATTAAGCTTTCATGCTGTGGTCGTAGAATTTTTTTTTAAAATGTTTAAATGGGTCAACTAGTGTTATTTTGGTGTCTTTTTGCCTTTTTCTAGTGCATTTGGTGTGTTTTGGTTTTTGCCTTTTTCTTTCACTGCTTCATTGTTTTTATGTTTTTATGTTTTTGTGTGTTTTAGAGTGTTTTTGTCACTTTATTTGCATGGTGTATGACTCGATCCTCATTTTGAACTACTTGAAGGTGATTCTGAAATAGAGAGAACTTTGCACACATTTGCTAGGGCACGTAGAGCTCCTAATCATATAGAGCATACTAAGATTGATAATAACATTGATCTTGAGGATGATCCTGCTGCCAATAAGGCTAATAATGACATGCATGCTAGGGCTAGGACTCTTAAGGAATTGGCTGCCCCTGATGATAATTACCAGCCTTTGTGTATTCAGTATCCTGATGCCAATTTTGAGTTAAATTTTGGATTAATACACTTGCTCCCAAAGTTTCTTGGACTTGCAGGTGAAGATCCTCACAAGCATTTGAAGGAATTTCACATAGTGTGTTCTACCATGAAGCCTCAGTCAATTCAAGAGGAGCACATCAAGCTGAAGGCCTTTCCCTTTTCATTAGATGGAGCAGCAAAAGATTGACTATACTACTTGTAGCCGTCCATCATCACATGCTGGAACGATATGAAGAGGTGCTTTCTTAAAAAATTCTTCCCTACCTCAAGAGCTGTTGCCATTAGGAAAGACATGTGGCATAAGGCAACATAATGGAGAGACATTACATGAATACTGGGGGAGATTTGAGAAACTGTGTGGGAGTTGTCTTCATCACCAAATCAATGACCAGTTAGTCATCCAGTACTTCTACGAAGGTTTTGTTCCTATGGATAGGAGCTATGTGGATGCTGCTTTTGGAGGTGCCTTGGTGGACAAGACCTATGTGGCTGCAAGAGACTTCATCTCCAACATGGTAACTCTCATAACATACCCAGAGGTTGGTATAACGTGGATGGCTTAAATAAAAGAGATTTAGTTTTCGAAATGAAAACTCTGGAGTCGCCACCAATTGTATTAAAAATCTGGGGAACAATTGGAAAATCCTTTAATTTCTAAAAAAATATGTCTGCAAACCAGAGAGGGTTCGGGAGTCTAATTGTGTATAGAGAAGGTGTTAGGCACCCTATAACACTCGTCTAAACGACGGTTACCTAAAATTAATTGTGTAAATTAAATCATGGCCTGATCATATTTATTTTATCCCTAAAAGAAAAATAGGTGATTATTTAAAACAGGACTTGATTCGTCACCCTCGAATGCTACGTACCCTAATTAGGGATCAAAGTCTGCGTAGTTCGCAATGATTCAAAATGAATTTTTAATTTTATTATTATTATTTTTTATTTTTTGAAATTAAAATTAAAAGGAATTCAAAATTTTCAAATAAAAAATTGTGCTATGCATCAATCTAATCGCGTCCTAATCCTTCCACTTTGTTCCCACGCTTCTCGGTACCCAAAGCGGCGCTTATCCTTACCTCGGGCAAATAGAAGAGCCACCCCTATGGGGGTAAGTCGCTCTTATCCCTCCTTTGACAAGTAAGGGGCGTATGGATGCTAGTTGCATAGAATTAACTAAATGAATGTAAAAATGCATGATATGTAAGCCCATTTCATGGGCATGGTTTAGCCTAGAATAGGAACCAGCTCAACAAATCAGAGGACATAAACCAGTCCATTTCATGGGCCAGGTCCTATCCATACAAAAAATAGCTTAGCACATCAAGAACAATGGACTAAATAGAACCTCAGCCAATCAACAAAAAGTGAAAAATTATGAAGATTTCTCAAATTGAAGATATACATCTTATGGTTTTAAAAAGACAAGAAATACCTAAATCGGGGCTCTATAGCTCCAGAAAAATTTAAAAGACTATATACTATCATAAAAAATCAACTAGCTTAACAATATAGAAAACAGCCAAACTTTAAATGTCAACTGAGAATAAATTAGATGTAAAAAAAAATATGAAAATTATATATATTTAAGTCACACATTTTATGATTCTAATGAGACTAACATCACTTAATTTGAAGCTGTATAACTCTAGAAAGAAATAAAAGATTGCACACTGTCAGAGAAAACCAACAGGCTTGACAGGACAGAGAAACAGCCAACTTTAAATCAAAACCGAGAGCAAGGGAGACATGTAAAAAATCTGAAAATAATATATATTGAAACTAAACCTCTTGCGGTTCTAAGGAGATCAATATCACTTAATTTGAAGCCGTATATCTCCAGAAATAAATAAAACATTGCACACTATCGGAGAAAACCAACAGGCTTGACAGGACAGAGAAACAACCAACTTTAAATCACAACTGAGAGCAGGGGGGACATACAAAAAATCTAAAAATAATATATATTAAAACCACACATCTTACGGTTCTAATGAAACCAATATCAATTAATTTGGAACCGTATAACTCTAGAAAGAAATAAAAGATTGTACACTGCCAGAGAAAACCAAAGGCTTGACAGGACAAAAAAACAGCCAAAGTTAAATCGAAACTGGGAGCAGAGGCGACATGAAAAAAATCTGAAACTAATATATATTAAAAAAACACCTCTTACGGTTCTAATGAGACCAACATCAATTAATTTGGAGCCCTGAAGCTTTGTCTAGAAAAATAAAACCAACTACTGCCAGAGTTGCCTAAAAGCTGAGAAAATGAAGAAATCTTACCTTGGTTCTCTTTCTCTTTGCCCTCTCTTCTTCCTTGTTTCAGTTATGTTCTCTCTATTGCTCTTTTTCTGTGTATTGCTGTTGGTATTTGTTTTAGCCCTTGCCTCTTGCTTTTATACTACTCACCTTGCACCTAAGTCCTTCACATCTCTCTCTCTATTTGTGTTAACCTCCATCTCTTTCTCTCTTTAAAATACTTATCCCCTCTATCCCCTTTTTGGTGTTTCAATTGCACACAATCTTTAACTCTCTATTTTGTTTTTAACTTACTCATGACTCTTACTTTCTTTTATTAAAATAAAATTAATAATAAAAATGAAACTCATGCACATGAATCCCACTAGGTCTCTTTCTCTATTTTTTTATTTTTCTAAATCATTTATCCCTCTCTCTTTTGTTTCCAACTTACTCATGTCTCTTATTTTTTCATGCACTCACATCTCTTTCTATGTCTATCTCTTCCCACACATTTAATTATATCATATGTGTATATATATATAATTTATTATTTGGACGAAAATAAGTGTCCACAGTTTGCCCCTATTTACATGTTTCCTATTAGAATAACGTGTGAAGCTTTCGCTTATCACGTTTTTTGCCTAGGGGACATGTAAAGATAAACGACACGTATTTCATCTAGTATTTAGGGTAGAGATTGAAATGTCAAAACAAAATGACGTAAATTACAATGGCAAAAATATAATAACAGGAGAATGTAATATCGAGAAATGAGAATGACATGAAATCCTAATGGCACAACATGTAATAGCGAAAAATTAATGGTACAAACATGTAATGACGAGAAAATTAATGGCACAAAATATAATGACAGAGAAATTAATGGCATAAAATGTACTGGCGAAAAAAGTTAATTGCATGAAATGTAATGATGAAAAAATTTAATGACACAAAATGTAATAGCAGAGAAATTAATAGCACAAATGTAATGGCATAAAATATAATGACAAAAAAATTAATGACATAAAATGTAATAGTAAAAAAATTTAATGACATAGAATGTAATGACTGAAAAATTAATAGTCTAAATGTAATAATAATAAATTAATGGCACAAATGTAATGGCAAGAAAATTAATGGCATAAAATGTAATGGCAAGAAAATTTAATGGCTGAGAAATTAATGGCACAAATATAATGGCATAAAATATAATGACAAGAAAATTAATGACATGAAATGTAATGACGAGAAAATTTAATGGCTGAAAAATTAATGGCCCAAATGTAATGACAATAAATTAATGGCACAAATGTAATGGCAAGAAAAATTAATGGCATAAAATGTAATGGCAAAAAAATTTAATGGCATAAAATGTAATGGCTGAGAAATTAATGTTACAAATGTAATGACATAAAATATAATGACAAGAAAATTAATAGCATAAAATGTAATGACGAGAAAATTTAATGGCTGAAAAATTATTGGCCCAAATGTAAGGACAATAAATTAATGGCACAAATGTAATAGCAAGAAAAATTAATGGCATAAAATGTAATGGCGATAAAATTTATGGCATAAAATGTAATGGCTAAGAAATTAATGGCATGAATGTAATAGGATAAAATATAATGACAAGAAAATTAATGGCATAAAATGTAATGACGAGAAAATTTAATGGCTGAAAAATTAATGGCCCAAATGTAATGACATAAAATTAATGGCACAAATATAATGACAAGAAAGTTAATGGCATAAATATAATGACAAGAAAATTAATGGCAGAGAAATTAATAACATAAAATATAATAGCGAAAAAATTAATAGCAAGAAAAATAATGGCATAAAAATGTAATGACGTAAAAATGTAATGCCAAGACAATTAATAGTTGAAAAAATGTAAGAAATGTACTTCATAGCACTAAGATGAGTCATCTTTGATTCTTTGCAAAAAAAGTTGTTCAATCAAAATTTACTCTTTCGAAAGTCGAATCACTCGTGTGTCTTTTCTCTTTGGAAACTGAATTTCTGTCTCTGTCAAATAATTTCTCCTTATTCTCCAAATGATGAGATCACACACATTTCTTACTGTAAAGATTAAAGAAGGATCTCAACAACTCTTGAACCTTGCTTTGATTTAGAATAGATCATTCTGTAGTCTGAAAATCATGTTAATGTGACATACTTTAAAAAAAATGAATATGCCATATAAACAATTCATTCACATTTTATTTCAAAACATAACTCGATAATTTATCATGGAGAGTACGTATAATTGAAAGAGGTAAATTCAATGAATTATCCTCTTTTATTTCAAACAAGAAAGAAAGTGTACAAACATCACAGAATTGAGACTCAAAGGGATACCTATTAGAATAAAAATTTGCCCCAATATGGGGTCTTGGTGAAATTGGACTTGCCCTACTAAGTAGGTGCCTACGTACCCTTGAAGAGGAATCAAAGCCTACGTAGTTCAAGATGAAAAAAAATTCAAAAAGTCACATAGAACTGATGATTTTGCCCCAGTTGTAGTTCTGTGATGTCCAACTTTATTGATTCTCATATTGTCTTGGATCAAACTTCTACTTGACTGAGACGTCGTTTATCCTTCTGATATTAAAATGTATAACTCTTGCTTTCTTGTATACTGAGTTTCCCTCTTATCTCAAACGACCATTCCATTCTTGGTCTAATCTTTCATTCTTGCAAGTTCAAACTCGTATCTAGATCCCCTTTTCAGGTTTTCAATCTAGTAAATTTAACTTGAATGCCCTAACTTTTACCTAAATAGCCTTTTCAGGTTTTCAATCTAGCGGGCTTTTTTTTTTTTTTTTTTTTTTTTTTTTTTTTTTTTTTTTTTTTTTTTTTTTTTTTTTTTTTTTTTT
>QAOA01001066.1:2583346-2700365 GCA_003255065.1 Cercis canadensis
TTTTTTTTTTTTTTTTTACGAGTAATATTTTCTGACTGCATCAGAATTTATCGGCTTAGCTAGTTCTTTCCCTTCTATATCTGTGAGAATCAAAGAACCTTCGAAAAATGCTTGTTTGACAATGTACGGGCCTTGATGAGTTAGGGCCCATTTTCCCCGTGCATCTTCTTGATGAGGTAAGACTTTTTTCAACATTAGATCTCCCGGTTGAAACTCTCGAAGTCGAACTTTTTTGTTGAATGCTCTAGCCATTCTTTGTTGATACAACTGTCCATGACAAATTGCAACTAATCTTTTCTCCTCAATCATATTCAGTTGTTCATATCTGACCCGTGCCCATTCTGATTGTTCTAGATCAGTTTCCATCAAGACTCTGAGAGAGGGGATCTCTACCTCTATAGGAGTAACAGCTTCCATACCATATACCAAAGAATACGGCATTGCCCCAGTCGATGATCGAACCGCTATGCGGTAAGCATGCAAAGCATAGGGAAGCATTTCATGCCAATCTTTGTAGATCACAACCATTTTTTTCACTATCTTCTTGATATTTTTGTTTGTAGATTCTACTACTCCATTCATTTGAGGCCTATATGGTGAAGAGTTATGATGCTTGATTGCAAATTGTTTGCACAACTTTTGTACATCCGCGCCATTCAAATTCAAACCATTATCAATGATGATTTTCTCCGGTTGCCCATATCGACAAATGATATTCGTTTTCAAAAATTTGGCCACTATTTTCTGAGTCACTTTCGCGTAAGAAGCAGCCTCTACCCATTTTGTGAAATAATCGATTGCCACTAGAATAAAACGGTGTCCATTGGATGCTTTTGGATTAATTGGACCGATGACATCGACTCCCCACATAGAAAATGGTCATGGGGTTGTCATAATGTGCAACATGGATGAGGGTACTTTAGTGCGATCAATATAAATTTGACATTTGTGGCACTTTCTAACATAACTGATGCAATCTCTTTCCATTGTTGTTCAGTAATAGCTCGCTCTTAGAATTTTTCTAGCCATCATATGACCGTTTGCATGAGTAACACATATTCTCTCATGAATAGCACTCAAAATGCGATTAGCCTCCTTAGCATCTACACACAGCACACCGGTTCAGTCTCTGACTTTATTTGTATTGGTTGCACCATGACCCCACAATTAAGTTTAGTCATCATTGCTAGTGTGGCCAAAGCATCTGCAAATTGATTCTTGTCGCGAGGTAAATGAGAAAAGGTGATATCTTCGAATTTCTCTATTAATTGCGTCAAGTATTTTTTATACGGAATCAATTTTGAGTCCTTGGTTTGCCATTTTCCAGTCACCTGATAGATGATGAGAGCAGAGTCTCCAAAAACATCTAAGGTATCAACTTTTAGATCTAAAGCAGCTTGCAGACCTCTTACACACGCTTCATATTCCGCCATGTTATTAGTGCAATCGAATTCTAACTTAATGGCTATAGGGAATTGTTTCCCTTCTGGCGACATGATCACGGCCCCTATTTCTTGCCCGTGCACATTCACAGCACCATCAAAGTACATCTTCCACCTTACTTCGTCTTTTTTATCCCCTCTTTCAACTACGAGAAGATCTTCGTTAGGAAAATTAAATCTCATTGGTTGGTAATCATCTAACGGATTTTCAGCTAAGTACTCAGCAATTACACTTCCTTTAATAGCTTTCTTCGTCATGTACACCACATCTTATTTTGAAAGGACGATTTGCCACTTAGCTAGTCTTCCAGATAAATAGGGCTTTTCAAAAATGAACTTAATGGGATCCATACAAGAGATAAGCCATGTAGTATGGTATAGCATGTATTGCCGGAGTCTACTAGCTATCCCAACTAATGCACAATACGTTTTCTCGACCATAGCATATCTCGTCTCGTAATCAGTGAACTTCTTGCTCAAGTAATAGATAGCCTTCTCTTTTCTTCCCCCTTCATCATGTTGTCCTAGTACACTTCCCATTGATTCTTGGAGCACAGTCAAATACAGAATGAAAGGCTTTCCAGGTGTCGGAGGTACCAGCACTGGTGGGTTGAGCAAATACTCTTTGATTCTAATCAAAAGCTTCTTGACACTTTCCGTCCCACTCTCCAGGATTCTTCTTCCTTAGCAGTTTGAAGATGGGTTCACAAGTGTGAGTGAGATTTGAAATGAATCTAGCTATGTAATTAAGCTTTCCTAGGAAACTGCTCCTTTCTCGCTAACGATGAACCCTAACAATTTACCAGAAGTCGCACCAAAAGTGCATTTGTTTGGGTTCAATCTTAGCTTGTATTTTCTTAGTCTCGAACAATTTTTGAAGCACATTCACATGGCTTTCTCCTTGTTTTGACTTAGCCACTATATCATCCACATAAACCTCGATTTCTTTGTGTATCATGTCATGAAAAAGTGCGACCATGGCCCTCTGATAGGTAGCTCCTGCATTTTTCAACCCAAATGACATTACCTTATAACAATAGGTGCCCCAATGTGTGATGAACGTAGTCTTCTCTTTATCTTCATCAGCCATTGGAATCTGATTATACCCTGAATACCCATCCATGAAAGAATACTGGTGATTTTTGGCTGTGCTGTCAACCAACACATCTATGTGTGGCAAAGGAAAATAATCTTTCAGACTGGCTCTATTCAAATTCCGAAAATCCACGCACATCCTTACTTGACCATCCTTTTTAGGCACTGGAACTATATTGGCGACCCATTTCGGATAAGTGGACACTTCTAAGAAACCAGCCTCAATCTGCTTGATCACCTCTTCTTTTATCTTGCTAGACATTTCATGCCTCATTCTTCTCAACTTTTGCTTGACTGGCTTGCAATCTGGATATAACGGAATCTTGTGAGACACAATGTTAGGGTCAAGACCCGGCATGTCTTGGTAAGACCAAGCAAACACGTCACTATATTCTTTGAAAAGAATAATCATTTCCTCTTTTTCCGGGTTATCGACAATCTTTAATTCTCTTTTCTCATCTTTTGTACCCAGGTTTATGATCTGAATCTCTTCATTATGAGGAAGTATTGCTTTTTCAGCCGACTTAATCATTTTTTCAAATTTACCAGAAAGATCTAAATCTTCATCGGAGTAGTAATCGTCTTCACCAAATACAATATGAGAATCAATTATTGGACACACAGGAGCTTCCACTTGAGACATTAGATCTATATGAGCAAGACTCCTGAGAATAAGTTAGAACATAACAGGAATTAAGATTAATAAACGATGGGAAGTGGATAAGACAGACAGGAAAAGTAAAAGGATGCCAAAACGAATGAAAACTCCATGACAAATTATTTTATTAAAATTTTTGAATGAAACATGGTCCAATACATAATAAAAGACGAAATTCAAGTGACTTTGGACTTCAGTCAAAAGAAATAAATATGGCATAAATAGATATTACTCAAAGAGGACCACATCTGACATTGGCTCAATCTCCCAGTTGTTCAATTCTTCTAAATCTCCACAAAGCCGAATCCAAAAATTCTTCTTAGAGGAGCCGTCTAGGGTTTTCACCATATGCATATGGTCTACAATTGGCGGCTCAGTTGATGGCACAAAAGTTTCTAGCAGATGAGGAAGTCTGGTCTCATGGTGTTTTCTTGGCCATCTCAGGAACTCTTCCATGGAAGGCTCATACCCCAACCCCTGTCTACTTTCATTTTCTAGAAGCACGATGGGTTCGCTGATACCTTGCAAATTAGCCCCTAAGCCTTTTTCTTCTTGAAATTCGGTATTCTTCATCATTTTCACCACAACTTGATTAACTTCCCCTTTCTTTGATAAATCTTTACCATCATGTTGGGTTATCTCTAGAGATTGGAAAGAAGACTCCAATGCTTGCTCCGCTGCTTCAACATACGGTAACGAGCTGGGCTTGCTTACCAGCATCTCCTCTTCTCCTTTGATAATTATCACCCTTCCCCTATTAACATACTTCAGTCTTTGATGTCACGTAGATGGCACCGCTCCCGTAGAATGAATCCAGGGTCTACCAAGTAACATAGTATAGGCGGGTTCTATGTCCATCACTTGGAATAGAACATCAAATTTATCTGGTCCGATCTCTAACTGAAGAGAGATATCCCCGAGCACTTTACGCTTTGTCCCATCAAAGGCCCTTACCACCATATTACTTTCTCATATGCGAGATGCATTAACCGGCAATTGCATAAGGGTAGAATAAGGTAACACATTCAATGCAGACCCATTATCAATTAAAACTTTAGCTACTATATAGCCGTCACATTTGAGTGTGATATGAAGTGCCTTGTTGTGAGCACTCATACCAGGCATCAGCTCCTCTTCAGAAAAAGCAATTGTGCTAAAATTTTTGATAAAGTTTACCATCCCTTCAAACTTCTCTACAGTTATGTTTGGCCGTACGTAAGCTTGCTGTAAGAACCTCTGCAATGCTTGCCTATGACACTTGGAGCTCATGATAAGAGACAAAAATGAAATACGAGCAGAAGTCCTCTTCATTTGTTCCACTATATCATATTCACTCTGTCTCATTATCTTTAAAAATTCTTCTTCTTCTCTATCTTCTCCTTGAGCATCTTGCTTGGCCAAATCCGGTTCTCCCTCATCAGTCGCGATTTTCCCTTTTTCCTTTCTCTGGTGCTCTATCTCTTGAGGCAAATAACACCGTTCACTTCTAGTCAAACCACTAGCCCCTATCACATTGGTGATCGTACCTGATTTCTCTTTCTTTTTTTCTTCTATGCAACCTCCCGAATTTTCTTCTTTGGTGTTTATTATTTTTACCTCGTAATTCCAAGGCACAACATGGTTGCTTTTATAAAAGAACGGCGTAGGCACCTGAATAACCACCTCTGGCCGAGCTTGGCTAGCTGAGGGATTAGGCAGAACTCTAAGGACAAAAGGTTTTGCCCCATGTTGTTGTTCTTTTCCAGTCATGTTGATCTTTTTCTGATTCCCCTCACTTTTCTTCTCAAACCTCAAAACTCCCAAAGCAATTAGCTTTTGAACTCCACACTTGAATTCCCAACATTCTTCTAAGTCATGGCCTAAATTTTGGTGATGTTCACAGAAAGAATCACCATCATATTGACCATCCTTTTTTATTGGTTTACAAGGAATTTGCAATTCATACCCAGTTGACCTCCAGTTCTCCTATACTACTTTCATGGGGGTCCTAACTTGAGTGATCTTTTGGATCTCCTCAAACCCTTCCACAATGGCATTAATTCTCGGTCTCACTTCATGATTAGGCAAAGGGTTGTTATTCACATTAGGACCTCCCCTCATTTCCTTAATCTTGATCACTCATTGTTTAATCAGATTTAGAACAATAAACTTAAAACCAGGACAGTCTTCAATGGAATGTCCCACAACACCTCTATGATAGTCGCATTTGAGGCTTGGGTTATACCATTGAAGGAATGGTGGTTACAACGGTTGTACGGGCTTGGGAGCTATCACGTGAGCTTCACATAATTGTTTGAATAACTCAGCTCTAGTGATATGAATGTTTGGGAATGGTTCATCTCTTTGTGAGGGACAAGGTTGGTTCTTATACCCTTGGTAATTTGGCCTGAATGATGGTCTTAGGGTTAGAAAACTTTAAGGTGCGTTCTGGTAAGTGAAAACGAAAGGTGCTTGAGGATATTGGTGATTTGGTGTGTATTGGGGATAAGATGGAGGTATGGCATTAACGGGGTATGATGGTGGAAACGAAGGGTTTGGAGTATAGCTCGGTCTTCTAGGTTGAGGGTATTGATAGGTTCCTGGTGTTTGTACCCAGTTCACTTCACCTTTTTTCTTTTTTGGAAACTTGCCCTTTTTTGGCCAAAGCTACTACCCTCAGTATTTGTTCCTTGCAACTTTCCGGCCTTCACTAGTCCTTCTATTCTTTCTCCAGCTTTGATAATATCAGCAAAATCGTGGAAGGGACAACCCGCTATTAACTCTAAATATGGGGATTTTAAGGTATCCAGAAAAATGGAACATAATTCAGAGTCAATGAGGGGAGGTTGAACTTCCGAAGCCAAAGTCCTCCATTTCTGGGCATACTCCTTAAAAGATTCATCTCTCTTCTGCATGTTTTTCAATTGCTCTCTTGTAGGAGCAGTATCGTAGTTGAACTTGTACTGCTTTAAGAAAGAGTCTGCTAAATTCGCCCAACTCCTTATCCTGGCGCGGTCTAGGTTCATAAACCAGTTATAAGCAGCACCAGTGAGACTTTTTAAAAAGAAATGAATCAACACCATCTCATCTTCCTCTATAGCGGCCATCTCCGTAATATAAGAGACCAGATGAAACTTCGAGTTACCAGTCTCATCATACTTTTAAAACTCAGGGAGCTTAAGATCTCTAGGAATTGACACTCTCGGAGTAAGACGTAATTGCTTGACTCCCACAGCCCCGAATGAACTAGTTCCTTCCATAGCTCTAATCCTTTCCTCTAAAGTCAACAATTTCTCTTTTTGTTTTTCTTTTTCATACTCCTCAGATTCTTTCTCAAAATGCATGGTCACTAGTGGATTTTGGGTGGGCACATTAAAAACAGAATAGGTGATCAGTGAAGTGTAAGTGTCACGTTTCCTTTGTGTCCACTTGGATTAAAGACAGTCTCTGTGGTAGGATTTGTTTTAGATAAGGTGGCGGTGAATCAAAATTCAGGTGATTGGGTAGTATGTGGGATAGTGGAATTAGGGTCCAATCCCTGGGCAACCATTGCTGTGGATGTCATTAGATGAGGAGGTATGCCCCAAATGGGATTGTATTGAGCTGTGGTAACATTTTGCTCATGTGAAGGGAAAGTCAGCAATGGTGTTGCTTGAGATATAGGGAGAAGATTGGGGTTACTTGGGCCTTCAGCCGCCTTTTTTAGCTTTAAACTCTCAACAAGTAAACTCCTTATCTCATTCATATGTTCCTTCATCCCATCCAACTCAACTCTTAAATCCCTCTCTGGTTCCTGAGTTCCATCCATGATAGTAACAGTCCTAGATCTGAGTCCGATTGACCTTTTCACAGAGCCTTTTTGATTGAACCGCGCTTTCTTTGCAGGACCAATGATGTCTTAATCCCCTTATGGACGACAAAAAATGAAAAGAAAACATAAAGAATAAATGAGTAAAAGTGAAAATAATAAAAAGATTTCAGCAATCTCTTGAGAAGACAGATTGTTAATATGGCCTTGACAAGTCCTTTAAGCGATCAATTTTAAAATTCATCTTCTTCACGGGTACTTTCGTGGGATACAAGTCTTATCTTTCGGCAGGAACTTTGGTTTCTTACAAAAAAACATGGCCATGATAATATTTGCGAATGTTTTTGACATTATGAGAAAAATTATCGCATACAACTAACATGAGAGATTGGTCCAAAGAAAACAAGAAACATTTCATTAATGATTGTAGTTCAAGTACATTAAAAAGCTTATAGTTGTGCTATGTCATTCAAAATACTTTTGCATTCTTCAAAAAGTTTTTCCAAATCCCTGGTAGGTAATGCAAAAGGAGTCGTGTGAGCCTCAACCTCTTGAACCCTTTGTCTCAGCCTCTCTGCCTTATCATAAGAATTCTCCATTAAATACTCAAACCGCGTCTTCCATTTTTCGGTCTCTGAAGCGTCACCTCTTTTACCCATTTCTTCTTTCTCTTTCAAAATTTCATATTGTTGCTTCCATAGTGTCACCATCTCTCTTTCTTTTTTAAGAGCATTGCCTAAGCGAATATTTTGGTGTTCCATATCTTTGCATTGACTACGAAAAAACTCTTTATCCTCTTCCTCTTGGGTTTTCAGCTTCTTTATACATTTGTACCCATTCCCCCAATTTTTCATTTGTTGCTTGTGAACATCTTTTTCTTCTTCTAGCTTCTGCTCTAGCTCTTCGATCTTTGCTTTAAGACATTCCATCTGCTTAAGTCTGTGTTTCGCCACTTCTCTTATCTCATGGATTTGTCTCTCCATTTGTTCAATTTGCTTCAATGAGGCACTCTGAGCGACATCTTGGTATTTTCTTTTTTCTTTCTCTGCTCTTGTTAATTTCTTTGTGAGTTGAGCCCGTTCTTCAAGCCATTTCTTCTTTTCGACTTCTACTTCATCTAATTTTCTTTTCATCTCTTCTTCTCTAAGTTTGTCCTTCGTAGCAAATTCAGCCTCAAAATCGTGAGCATGCACTTCAATAGGAGGTGGATGAGAAATAGTAGCAGCATGTGGTACTACAACCTCTCTAGCTTTCTCTAGGACCCAAGTACCATACAAGGTAATCGCCTCATCAGTATCAGAGCATGGGTCTTCTTGTCAGAATGATAATCTTTCCCAAGTTTTCTTGACCTTGTACAAGTTATTTTCACTCCCTTGAGAATCATACTCGAACTCCATTTTAGCAAGTCCTTTAGTGTAAGGAATATATTGGAGGTGCTCGAATTGCCTTAAGACCAGTGTAGGCATGTAAGCTATACAACCTCAAGTACCCATCAATGACACATACGGAAAATCTCCACAACGAACCAATATGCCATGCCCTTTAGACCAATGAGAACGCCATGTAAAATTTCCTTCATTAATACCAATATAACGGTTCAACCAGAAATCCCGATCCTCTTTCACAATCTTCAATTCAGTAAATTTCCTTATGAACTCCATCCCAAAGAAAAAATTGGTCAATCGTGGATAATTTTTTCCTTGAACATGGTAGAAGAGCCAGACGAATAAAAGTTGTAAACAACATTTGAGTTTACCCTCGCCTTTCCTTCGACAAAAATTGAGAGCTCCAAATGTGTCGGCCAATATAACAGGTACTGGATTAATCTTGTGCTCAGGAACTTGTTGAAACACATCGGTGGCTAAGAGACTAATAGCATTCTTGGCAGAGGGGAATAAAATAAGCCCGTAGATACACAAAGCAATCAGATCCCTCAGCTTCCCCCATTCCTTTTTGTCAAGAAAATTTTATAGATTGGGTATTATGAAAGCCATAGGCCATCCCCTCATGCTAGTGTCTTTTAGAATCATTTTGCTTTTCACCATGTCAACAGGTACACCTAGCCACTCAGCAATCCTTCCCAACGCAACTTTATTCTTGTTGTGAGTATACACTTTGGTTTGGGTAGTCAATGGCAAATTCAGCATATAGGCATACTCTTCAATGGTCGGGGTCATGTCAATGACTCCAAAAGTCAAGCAACGGTATGAAGGGTCCCAGTAATTCAACATGGTAACCACAACCATCTTGTGTACCTCAACCTTCAACAAATCCCAAATCTTTCCGTATTTCTGATTAAAAGCTGTCTTTTCATCAATGGGTAGTAATTTGAAAAAATGGTCTACTTCAATCACATCATTGACTTCGACATGGACTCGAAGCCTCTTAGGCAATGTGCTAGGATGTCCCTTAGGTAAACAATCTCTCTCTTTAGATGGTAGTGATGTCATATCCCTTATGAAAACTCGTGAAATCTTAGAATTTTCAAAAACAGGACCTTGACTGGCCATATTAACAATTCAACTTCTTATGGATTATTACTGAAAAAGTTCAAAAATAAAATGTGACCAAACCTTGTAAAAAAAAAAAAATTACAGTGTATTTACAAATGAAAAAAATAGAGTGAGTAAAATAATGATTCCCCTATTGTCTTAAGAAAAGGTTGACATCTAAGCTCAAGGATTCTAATATAGTGGTCATGATCTAACCTAAAGTCGCTTGTATAGTCAAATTAAGTGCATGGTTATTAGGTCAATGCTACATCTTAAAAGTCCAAGGTACTATAGATTGCCTCTCATCGGGATAACGGAGACCTTGTTTCATTGACATGAATAGACGAAGGGTAGAGCCTCTCTATTTACTCATGTTCAAAAAAAAAAAAACAAGTTACAATCCAAGTAAGAGTTTCGCATAGATCACAAGGGTACTTAGCCCCTTTGGGATAATGCTCACTCCTATCTAACCCTAAGTTTAAATGTGACTCGAGTATAGAGCCAGAGAAAGTGTGTGAGGTATGAATGTTAGTGTTTTGTGTGTGTAGGAGAAGCAAACAAACCTCATCCTACATCTCCCCAATGCAAAAGAGAGCATATAATATAGTATAATTATTTACGAATGCAAAACAAAAATATATACACAACATAGACATGAAATAAATAATGAAAATTAAATGAACAATGAGATAAATAATACAAAAAGGTCATATTTATTTTGCACAATTAACTTTCTAGGCTTGACTCTCGATTGTTCCCAGTGGAGTCGCCAAACTGTCATAACATACCCGGAGATCGCTATAACGCGAATGACTTAAATAAGAGATTTATTTTTTCGAAATGAAAACTCTGGAGCGCCACCAATTGTATTAAAAATCTGGGGAACAATTGGAAAACCCTTTAATTTCTAAAATATATGTCTGCGAACCAGAGAGGGTTCGGGAGTCTAATTGTGTATAGGGAAGGTGTTAGGCATCCTATAACACCCATCTAAACGACGATTACCTAAAATTAATTGTGCAAATTAAATCATGGCCTAATTGTATTTATTTTATCCCTAAAAGAAAAATAGGTGATTATTTAAAACAGGACTTGATTCGTCACCCTCGAATGCCTACATACCCTAATTAGGGATCAAAGTCCACGTAGTTCGCAATGATTCAAAAGGAAAATTTTTTTATTTATCTTTTATTTTTTTATTTTATTGTTATTATTATTTTTGAAAAAATTGAAAATAAAAAGAGATTTAAGTTAAAATTATGATATGCATGAATCTAATTGCGTCTTAATCCTTCCACTTTGTTCTCACGCTTCTCGGTTCCCAAAGCGGCGCTTATCCTTACCTCGGACAGATAGGAGAGCCACCCCTATTGGGGTAAGTCGCTCCTATCCCTCTCTTGACAAGTAAGGTGCATATGGATGCCAGTCGCACAGAATTAACTAAATAAATATAAAATGCATGATATGTAAGCCCATTTCGTGGGCCTGATTTAGTCTAGAATAGGAACCAGCTCAACAAATCAGAGGACATAAACCAGTCCATTTCATGGGTCGGGTCCAGTCCATACAAAAAAATAGCTTAGCACATCAATAACAGCGGACTAAATAGAACCTCAACCATTCAACAAAAAAAATTATGAATATTTCTCAAATTGAAGATATACATCTTATGGTTTTAAAAAGACAAGAAACACTTAAATCGGGGCTCTATAGCTCCAGAAAGATTTAAAAGACTATATACTGTCGTAGAAAATCAACTAGCTTAACAATACAGAAAGCAGCAAAACTTTAAATATAAACTGAGAACAAAGTAGACGTAAAAAAAAATCTGAAAATTATATATATTTAAGCCACACATCTCATGATTCTAATGAGATTAACATCACTTAATTTGAAATTGTATAACTCTAGAAAGAAATAAAAGATTGCACACAGTCAGAAAAAACCAACAGGCTTGACAGGACAGAGAAACAGCCAACTTTAAATCAAAACCGAGAGCAAGGGAGACATGAAAAAAATCTGCAAATAATATATATTGAAACTACACCTCTTGCAGTTCTAATGAGATCAATATCACTTAATTTGGAGCCGTATATCTCCAGAAATAAATAAACTATTGCACACTGTTGGAGAAAACCAACAGGCTTGAGAGGACAGAGAAACGGCCAACTTTAAATAAACACTGAGAGCAGGGGGGACATGAAAAAAATATGAAAATAATATATATTGAAACTACGCATCTTGTGGTTCTAATGAGATCAACATTAATTAGTTTGGAGCTGTATAACTCCAGAAAGAAATAAAAGATTGTACACTGCCAGAGAAAACCAAAGGCTTGACGGGGCAGAAAAACAGCCAAACTTAAATCAAAACTGGGAGCAGAGGAGACATGTAAAAAATATGAAACTAATATATATTAAAAACACACCTCTTACGGTTCTAATGAGACCAACATCAATTAATTTGGAGCCCTGAAGCTTTGTCTAGAAAAATAAAACCAACTACTGTCAGAGCTGCCTAAAAGCTGCGAAAATGAAGATATCTTACCTTGGTTCTCTTTCTCTTTGCCCTCTCTTCTTCCTTGTTTTGGCTATGTTCTCTCTATTACTCTTTTTCTGTGTATTGCTGTTGGTATTTGTTTCAGCCCTTGCCTCTTGCTTTTATACTACTCACATTGCACCTAAGTCCTTCACATCTCTCTCACTATTTGTGTCAACCACCATCTCTTTCTCTCTTTAAAACACTTATCCCTCTATCCTTTTTTGGTGTTTCAATTGCACACAATCTCTATCTCTCTCTTTTGTTTTTTAACTTAACCATGACTCTTACTTCCTTTTATTAAAATAAAATAAAAATGAAAACCATCCACATGAATCCCACTAAGTCTCTTTCTCTATTTTTATTTTTCTAAATCACATATCCCTCTCTCTTTTGTTAACTCACGTCTCTATCACTAGCATGTTAGTTTAACTTCTTCTTCTTTTTTTATTTTTTTATTTATTGGACGGAAATAGGTGTCCACAGGATTCTTATAACATATTTCATAGGAAAATTTGGGAGTGGCTCTGCTTCTTTTGTCAGAGGGAGAGAGTTTCTGGTTAGCTCTTTGTAAAACCAGTGTTGTCAGAAGCTGGGACAAATACCCTTGTTAATAGTGGAACCCCAGCCTTACGAAAGTGGACATAGGCTCTGTTTTGGCCGAACCACTATAAAAATTATGGTCTCAATCTCTTTACTATTCTGTCTTTAGTATTCTGCTGATAATCTGATTTAAATTCTGATATGTTACTGCATAATCAATTATGATGCTCTGTGTTTCTTAAGCTTGTTCTAATTTCCTCTCTTGAGCAATTAATTTGTTTTTCCCTCCTTGATTAATTTTTATATTCATATATGATAAGAATTTAAACATCTAATCAATTCTTCTAAGTATGTATCTAGGTTATGTTTTGATAGTTCGAATTCTTGTTTAAGTTCTTTGCTTCTGCTAAGTTTTTATGGGTTGTTAAATAACCATCTTTGAAACAAGTTTTAAGTGTAAATTGGTTTATCCATAAATCAATTTTAATATGTGATTTTGTGTTTAATTGTTTTAATCTCCTATTCACCCCCGTCTAGGAGCATATCTACACTTTCAATTGCTATCATAGCTTTGGACTCTATTAGTAGGTTTAACCACCTTGCATTAAAGATCTAAAAGTTTTAATCTTTGTAGGTATTATGAGCTAGAAAAATTCAGCTCACTTTTCCCACAAGTCGTCATTCTTCAATGGTGACAACTACAAATACTAGAAGGAAAGGATGGAGATGTACCTAGAATCCTTAGACTTTAAAGTCGGGGCTATAGTGAGAAATGGACTAATACCACCAATGAAGATAAATGATAGAGTAGAAGTTCCAAAGGAGGAAAGTGAATATACAGTTGAAGACAAACTCAAATACACCTTGAACTCTAAAGCTTGATATAATATAGTCTGTGTTGTTTCTCCAAAGGAGTATGAGCATATAGCTTCATGCAACACAACAAAGGAGATGTAGGACCAACTCAAAGCAATTCATGAAGGAAAAAGCCATGTGAAGGAAGCTAAAATTGACATATTTGGATCTCAATATGAAATGTTTCACATGGAGAAGGATGAATCATTGGAGTCCTTCTTTGCTCAGTTTCTTGGGATCATAAATAACCTCAAGAGTCTTGGATGTGAGTACACCCAAAAAGAGCAAATAAAGAAGCTGTTTAGGTGCTTAACAGACAAATGGGAAACAAAAATCATAGTTCTCCTCCAATATGTTGAAACCAACGAAATAATTGTTGACCAGCTAAGAGGGCGGTTAGAGTCACACCAAATGTTGTTGTTTGAAAAGAAAGCTCGTCTAGAAGACAATAAGAAGAAGAGTTTAGCTCTTGCTAGGACTACTTAGGAAACTAGTTCTCCTGCAATAAAACCAGTTTCTAATGATGAAGATGTGACTTTTGTCTCAAAGAAATTTTTACATCAAATGAAAAGACGAAATGACAGAAATAAATTTCCATCAAGAAGTACCAAAGGTAAAAACAGCAAAGGTCTAGCCATCTGCTATGAATGCAAGAAGCCTGGACATATCAAACCAGATTGATCCAACCACAAAAACAAGAAGTTCTACAAAAGAGAAAAGAAGAAGGCTATGATTGCTTCATGGAGTGATGTAGATTCAACCTCCGATAGTGATGATTCAAATGGAGATAACCTAGCAAATTTTTATTTCATGGCACACTCAAAAAACAGCATTGACAACCATAAGGTAAGTGATTTTGAATCTGAACTTGGTCCTCCTCCTTAGAGCTGGGTTCATGGGTTCAGCCCGTTGGGGCCCGAAAAAATGGTGGGCTGGGTTCTTAAAATGCTGGCCCGGCCCGATAAGGCCCGTGGCCCGATCGGGTTTCAACCGGGTTGGCCCGCTTGGCCCAATTTGGTTTTTTTTTTTTTTTTTGTCTGCTTTCAATCAACTCCAATTCTGAAAATTGAAAAGTGAAATCCCTAAATTTCATCTCTCATTCTCACACTCTCCGGTTGTCCATTTCTCCCCAAATTTCTTACACACTCTCCGGTCTCCACCTCCCTCTCCTCAGTCCTCACTACTGCCACCTCTCCTTCTCCATCTTTTTCCCTTTGCTGTGCGTGTGCCTGTAACTGTAAGTCCTTGTTCTCTCTCTTTCTCTCTCTCTATGAGGTTGTCTGCCATATATTGAAGTGTTCTCTCTCTTGCTCTATCTCTGTCTGCTAATCTACCATATTGGAGCTCATTTACAGTTATAGCTAAGCTAGTTGAGCTTGCATGGGTGTTTGATGATAGGGCATAGGGGTGTACTGCCATAGTTGCAATTGTTGATTATTCTATGGAAAAGTCCTACATATTTTAGATCTGATTTCTTAATGCTCTTGAACAGATAAAATCCTGTTTGTGACTTATGAGATTCTTGTTTTAATCAAGCAATTATTTGTGCCTGGTTGTTAGTTGTTACTCTCATGTTTTGATTTAGTTTGAAACCTCAAATTGGGTTGTTTTGCTGTGTGCCAGCGCTGAGCGCGACGTTCCTGGCGCTGAGCGCTGAGCGTGGCCCAATTGGGCTTCTGTGTTGCTGGTGCCAGCGCTGGGCGCCAGGTATACCGAGCTGAACATTTGAGTTCATGATGTGCCAGCGCTGGGCGCCACGATCCTGGCGCTGGACGCCAAGTATGCCGAGGCTCGAGATTTTTGTTCATGTGGTGCCAGCGCTGGGCGCCAGGCATGCCGAAAATGACAAAAGTAGCCCTAGAAACAATAAAATGCTGTTTTGAGGCCCGAAACGATAGAATTTGGCTAAAATCACGCGACGCGCGAGGCATTCGTGTCGCGTTTTGCTCAGAAGGCCGTTTCCATATGAAAAAGTGGGGTCTTTTGTCAAAAACGGATATAGTTAACTTTCCTAGTCAAATTTGGATGCTCCTTTTATGCCATGAATTCCAAATCCTTTTGTACTACATCACATTTTGTTTGCAATTTTGTTAGGGGCTTTTATTTACATTTTTCCTTAAATTTTTTGCAGTATGGCTTCCTCTAGTGTTGAAAAGAATGGTGGTATTAGTTGTGATGCTGATGATGATTGTGAATTTATGCAAATCCCTAGTATTGTGAGTAATACAAATACTAGTGAGAATGTTGAACCACAATCCAAAAAGGCTAGATCATTAACCTCTGATGTATGGAACTATTTTGTTAAAATTGATATGGGTAAAGATGGCAAAGAAAAGTGTAAATGCAAAGCTTGTGGGAAAGAATACACTTGTGCAAGTAAATCAGGAACTTCTCATTTATGCCGTCATGTTCCTAAATGTCATATGATTCCTAAATTTCATGATGTTGGGGAGATGTTAATTGATTCTGAAGGGAAGTTGAAGAGAAGAAAATTTGACTCTAATGTGAATCGTGAGTTATTGTCTGAATTGATTATTGCACATGATGTTCCATTTAGTATTGTTGAGTGGAGGGTGTTTAGGAAATATCAAAAATTTTTGAATGAAGATTGTAAGTTTATTTTTAGAAAAACTGCCAAACTTGATGTGCTGAAAATATGAAGTGGAGAAAGAAAAATTGAAACAACAATTAGCCCAAATTCCTGGTAGAGTGTGCTTGACTTCTGATGTTTGGACTGCATGCACCAACCATGGTTATATATCTTTAACTGCCCATTATGTTGATGAGAAATGGAAGCTGAATAGTAAGATTTTAGCATTTTCTCACATGCAACCTCCACATACTGGGCATGATTTATCATTGAAGGTGCTTGAGTGTTTAAAGGATTGGGGAATAGAGAGAAAAATTTTTTCCATTACTTTGGATAATGCTTCTTCAAATGACAATATGCAAAACATCTTGAAAGAACACCCATGTTTGTCAAATAGCTTGCTACTTAATGGAGAGTTTTTTCATATTAGATGTTCTGCTCATATCTTGAACCTCATTGTTCAAGATGGTTTGAAAGTTGCTAGTGATGCATTGCACAAAATTAGACAAAGTGTGCATTATGTTAGGGCATCAGAAAGTAGAATGAAACAATTTTTTCAGTGTGTTGAACAAGTTGGCGGGATTGATACATCAATTGGTTTGAGACCGGATGTTGTTACTAGATGGAACTCCACTTATATAATGCTTGAGAGTGCAATCAAGTATCGTCGTGCCTTTTATAGTTTGAGTTTAGTTGATAAGAATTATAAGTGGTGTCCATCAAATAAAGAGTGGAATAGAGGGGCTTCAATGTGTGAATTCTTGAAGCCATTTTATACAATTACCAACTTGATATCTGGGTCATCTTATCCTACATCTAATTTGTATTTTGGAGAAATTTGGAGGATAGAGCTTCTTTTGACATCCAACTTGATGAATGAAGATTTGTTGATTCAAAGCATGACTCATAGAATGAAAGATAAATTTGACAAGTATTGGAAGGAATATAGTGTGGTTCTTGCATTTGGGGCTATTCTTGATCCAACCAAAAAACTCAATTTCTTGAAGTATACTTATTCTAGACTTGATCCATATTATTATGAAGAAAAAGTTGAAAATGTTAAGAAGGATTTGTATCGAATGTTTGAAGAGTATGTCAATAAGGGTGCAACAACTTCAAAGACTTCTTTCAATGTGAGTCAACCACCACCAAGTATTATTGGAGGAGGAAAAGGAAAAGAGAAATTGCCTACACTATATTATGATGTAAGTTTGCTATTGAATCTTTTTTAAACATTTTCATTGTTTACATTTTGATTACACAATATTATTATGTAACTATGTAAGTTAAATATTAATTTCATCATTTGATAGGATTTTGAAGAATTTGATTGCCAACAAACTAACAATGCCGGAAAGTCTCAACTTGATATTTATTTGGAAGAGCCAAGGATCACAATCACAGGGAGTTTTGATGTTTTGGCTTATTGGAGAGACAGAAGTAATAGATTTAGTGATCTTGCAAGGATGGCTTGTGATATATTGAGCATTCCAATAACTACCGTAGCATCGGAATCCGCTTTTAGTATTGGCTCTCGTGTGTTGAACAAATATAGAAGTTCTATGCTTGACGAAACATTGCAAGCTCTTCTATGCACACGTAATTGGCTACTTGGTTTTGTAGATGATGATGATGATGATTCAACTGACATTGATGATTTATGTCTCTCTAGAGAGGAGTCAAATGTTATTATTGAGGGCAATGATGAGGAAGAAGAAGATTAAAGACTTTCATAATTTGAATAGTTTTTTTAAACTTGTTATTTGGTTGTTATTTTGTTGATTTGATACTTTGATTTGCCTACTTGATTTTGTAGTTATGAATGTTATTTATGCTTAATTGTTTGATTGTTGGTTTGAGGCTTTGAGCTATGATCATTTAAACTTGGTTATTGGTTTGATAATTATTTTTTATTCAGAATTATGGGAGATGCTAATGGCTCTAGAAGGTCTACAATTTGGGAACATTTTGAAAATGTTGATGTAGAAGATGAGAATGGGTTACTAAGAGCTTGTGCAAAATGTAAGGCTTGTGAGAAAGTTTATCATATACATTCAAAAAAATGTGGAACAAGTTATTTATGGCGTCATTTGCACAAATGTCCATCTCGAAATACAAGAGTTTTAGAACATTAGTAATTTATTAGATTTATTTTAGTCAAGACTCAAGTAGTATGATTGTTGTGCTAAATACTTTTTAATTAGTATATGGTTAATGATACATTAACAATTTATTATTATAAGTTTATTTGAGTTTGTATTTTGATTAAATATGTTAATATTTGATGTTTCATAATTAATATGTTCTCATATAGTCATATTCTCTCAAAAATAAACATGGCAAAAAAAATTAAAAAATAGATTTTGGCCCGTTATGGCCCGCAGCCCGAAGTGGGCTGGGCTGGGCTAGTAAAATGCTGGCCCGATTAAAACCGGGCCATTTTGGCCCGGCCCGTTAAGGACCGCGGCCAGATGTGGCCCGGCCCTAATGGGCTGGGCTGGCCCGTTAGTCAGCTCTACTCCTCCTACATATGAAGAATTGAATAATGCTTTTGAAGATCTAGCTCTTGATTATGAAAAGAGGCTTGCCATGATCGAAGCCCTCAAGAAAATAATCAAGGTGCAAGTCAAGGAAATTTATTCTTTAAAGAAACAGAGTTCTGAATTGGCTCATAAGTTTAAAGCTTTGCAGCAATAAAATGAATCTTTTAAGAAAAACCAGCTTCTTACTCCATCTACTCTTAAAGAAAATAATGATCTGAAAAAGAAAGTGGAAAAGCTGTCCAAGGATCTAGCAAAATTTGTTTAAGGATGTGGTAACTTGGACATTTTGCTAGGGAGGCTGAGAGTTGGGCAAGACAGAGTAAGTTTGGGTTATTATGAACCTCAACCAGTAAAGTTGTCTAGGAACTTCTTTGTCAAAGCCTCGGCCTCTCATTCTACTTCAAGAAAAACATGTTTTTTCTGTGACAAGGCTGGTCATTTTGTGTATAGCTATACCTTTAAGAGATTATTTGCATAAAAGAAGATGATCTGGGAACCTAAGAGTTCCTCTACCACTAACAAGCAAGGACCCAAAATAGCTTGAGTACCTAAAACTTCCTAAACTACTTTGCATATATGCTTCAAAGCCAAGAGTGACTATGGTACTTGGACAGTGGCTGTTCAAAACATATGGCAGGAGACATAACTAAATTTACTTCCATTAAAAATAAAAATATATTAAATGTCACTTTTGGAGACAATGGCAAAGGGAGAATTATTGGAGTATGTAAAGTAGGTATGAGCACAACTTTCTCTTTAGAAAATGTTTACTTGGTATAAGGGTTAATGCCTAATTTATTAAGAATAAGCCAACTACTTGACAAGGGTCACAAGGTCATTTTTGAATCATCTCATTGCATCATACATGAGTTGCATAGTGATAAAGTACTATTTGTGGGCCATAGAAGCTTGAATGTGTATGTAATTTCGAAAGAGGGACTGGATTTCGAACACGAAACTTATTTTTCATCCCAAAACAATAGCTCCTGGTTGTGGCGCAGAAGACTTGGCCACGCTTTAAACTAATTTCTAAACTAGCCAAGCAAGAACTAGTTTTTGGTCTTCCAAAATTGATTTTTGAAAAAAACAAGGTATGCTCAGCTTGTCAGCAAGGCATGCAAACTAAATAATCTTTCAAGTCTAAAAAGGAGTTATATACCTCTAGGCCACTCCCGCTGCATCATATGGACCTCTTAGGACCTGCACCCATTACTAGCTTAAGTGGTAAGAGGTATGGGCTTGTAATAATCGATGACTATTCTCACTAGAAGAAATAAGGTTTTTTCTCATGGAAAAAATCAATGAGAAAAGGACCAAAAGCTCATGAAAAACAAGGTTGTTACAGAATTTCTCACGGACTTTAGAGTGAGAGAAAAACCCTCGTGACAAAATGATTTTCTCTTGGGAAAATCTGTCCATGAGAAATTTCTGACAGATGTTCTCACTGATCCACAGATGTGGCATGTAAGAAGGTCTCATGTGTAAGTCATGGACTTTATCACAGACTTTAGTCCATGAGAAATTTCTCTCTCACACCATCCGAGAGATATTCTATGAGAAACAAGTTTTTTTTTTTTGTCTTAAAATTATTGATTTTTTTTTCTAAAAAATCAATTATTAATTTTAATGAAATACAAGATATGTAAAAATAAAAATGAGATAAATCAAATAGAAATAGAATAAAAATATATTATTCAAATTCAATTACAATAAAAAAAATGAAAATAAAATGTACAATGGAAATCCCTAATAATCTTCGTCATCGTCGCCTCCAAAGTCCTTGGCTGTGTCATCATCATCGTCAGCCGGGGACTGTGGGGACGCAGTGGATGACACACCCTAACCTCGTTGGAAGAGCCGAGCCAACATTGCAGCGAGGTCCTCTGTGGATGAGTTGGAGGCCCCAAGAACTTGCACCATTGTGATGATGTTTTCCAGCTCTTGGACCTGCTGTGTCAGGGCGTCGACCTGTGGCATCATCTTCGACAGGCGAGGATCTAGCTGCTCGGAGGGCTGGGTAACCTATGGTTGGGCTGAGTCCAACACACCGGCTTTAAAGCCCATGCCATAAACCTGGCCTTCTTGTTTTTGCCGTCAACAACATCGAGTCATAACCCAATGTCGTCGACAGAAGAAGAAGACTGGGCCTGGCTCTTAGATCAGCGCCTCTCAAACTGAGTCTGTATAGATAAAAGTAGTATGTTAGTACAAAATACATACATATAATTAATTGACATAAGGAGTAATGAACTTGAAAAATACTTACATAAGTGGACTGATCTCGTGGATGGACTCATCCATTGCTAGAACTGTGCTGGAGGTGACAAAAAACCTCTAAAGCGTTGGGCTCTCTCCCCAACTCCTTTTTCTACAAAAAAATTCAACCATTAGTAAACATAAATTAACATAATTTTAAAACATCTTTAAAATTAAACTATGTTATTAAATGAAGAACTTAACAGCCTTTGTTTGTATTCAGAGACGGTTATTAAACTGCCCCTGTGAAAACACATGCGTTAATCCAAGGACCGGTTCTTCTTGTTCCGCTTAGATACCGCCTTATACTGAGTGGAGGCTCATTTCGATCTCAGGGCATCCATGACATTAAGGCTCAGCCATTCACCCTTTATCTTTCCAGTCCTGATGTTACGAAATGAGGCCTGGATGTTATCAGTGCACTTTGAAAGCTAGATCTTACGAATCTAGCTTTCATACTATAGTTCCCAAATACATTTCCTCTTCATTAAAAACAAGATTACTATTAGTAAACATTAAAATTAAGCTACTTTTATTAAAATTAAAATTAAAGGTAATATAAGTATCATTACCTTAAACTTGGCCCATCATAAGTCCTTCACCTCATCATGAATAAAGGTGAAGTCTAGCTATTGTGATAAAATAGAGTGCAACTGTACGTTGTCATTTTAAAGTAATAAAATGATAGTAGAGTATCGTCCCATGGAGACTATGGCTAATAAGTACCAAAATTGGGTGTATTCTAATCTTATCTGGAGAAACAAGAAGGTCAAGAATTGATATCGCGCAATAATTAAAATGCAAGAATAGTAAAAGAGGTAGAAATATGGATAAGAAGTACCTAGGGTTTTCGATTTCACCATAAGTAATCTAGGTTTTCTTCCTTAATTTTTCAATCTAGATTTATCTTTCTAATTTACTAGCCGAGACTCCCTAAATTATTCATTAGCCTCTCTCAAGGTCAAATGAAAGTATTTCCAAGTTATAAACCTACTATATGTCTATGTGAATTATGAACAACCAAAAAATTCATTCAATTATATGGATCTATTTAATTGACTACACAGGCCATAGAGGTATATCATTATCTTTCATGCAACCTTTGGTATTTATCCCAATGAACTAGATACACACATCTCCTCTCGGTCTCATTGTGATTAACTTATCAAATAATTAATTGTTAGTTAATTAGAGGCTTTACGAATAGACATAAACACTTAAATAGAAAAGATAAAACATAGATCAATTCATTAAGAAATTTCAACTAATCATAGTTAGGCTACATCATAGCCCTATAAAGTGAATTTAGTTCATACTGAAAGTGAAAAACATAATTGAATAAAATCTAGATATAGATGAGAGAACGAAAAGAATAAAACTTGGTGGTGAAGCCAAGATTTCTATCACCAATCCTTGCTTTGCTCTTGTTTTCTCTCACACAAACATCTAGAAAGCAAAAATTTAAAAGGCCTAATCTAAAACCTAAAAGTTCTATTCATACTAATGACATAATCCTAATTTAATTAAGAGGAAATTTGTTGCCGCCTCAAAATTGCCTTTCGGGCGCTGCGACGCTAATGGCACAGCGTCTAGGCGATTCAATCAACAGCATTATGCGAGGACGCTGGCACATCAGCTCATGGGCATTGGCGCCATAGCATTGAGCTTTTGTACTCAAATGTTGGCGCACAGGGTATAGGCACAATGGCACTTGAATTGTAGCACGACAGCGCTATCTTTCTAGAATACTATACTAGCATGCGCATGAATGGGCACTAGGGCGCAAGTGGGCAAGCGACACGGTGCCTCTTCTCTACCTAGTGCTAATGCGCACGGAGTTAAGTGTTGAGGCACTCGAGATGGGGCGCAGACGCGCTTCTTTTCTGTCTCAAGCACAAATTATTGCATTTTTTCACCTTATGGCACCAAGTCTTTATATCTTAATTAAATCTACACCAGTAGCAAGAATACATTATTTAATACTTAAAATACTCAATAAACATACAAAACATTAAGTTTAAAGTATCAAGAGAAGTCCATTTAACACTAGCCACAAGTCCTCATATTTTGACTTATAAATAGTCAAAAGATAATGGATGGTCTCCTTGGAAGAAAGAAAGCTACACAAAAAGAATAAATTGTTATTAGTATGGAAATAATAAACTATAAACCCTAAAAATTTACTGAGCCAAGGATTCGAATTAACTTACTATTTCCTCCCATGTGAAAAAATCCACATCTGACCATCAACCACTTGGGTGTCGGGCGATGGTGAGTCTGAGATCGTCACACTACCATGAGACGATCCTCCAACGGCTGACGATGCACTGCCCAAGGTGGCAGCACCTGAGTACCCCTCATACGTCGCAGTGGGCAACGGTGTGCGCACAAACCATGGGGTCAGCATAAACAAAGGCAACGCTGGCTTGGTCTAAGAGGGCCGAGCAACACCCTTCCCTTTGTCCCTCTTGGAGGATTCGAATGTTGGAGATGAACGCCTAAGATGGTCTGACATCTGTCATACAAAAGAGTAATTAATTCAACATCAAACACAATAAATTAGCTTAACCATAACCCCCAATTCTAAATTCTAAACCCCAAAACCTAAACCCTAAATCACTAAAC
Organism: Cercis canadensis; assembly: GCA_003255065.1. NCBI lineage: Eukaryota > Viridiplantae > Streptophyta > Magnoliopsida > Fabales > Fabaceae > Cercis > Cercis canadensis. Next base: position 2,606,771 of record QAOA01001066.1, read on the forward strand.
TCAACCCCCAAAACCCCATTAACCCTAACCTTAACCCTTAAATCATAAACCAAAAATTGGACAAAGTCTCCCCTAAAACTTGAACATTCTAGAAATTAAAAATTCCACTCAATTACACAGGAATTTAGTCACAAAAAAAAAATTTCATTCCATAACTAAAAATTAGCTAGCTGTGCAAGTAAAAATTACACAGCAATAAGAAAGATTACAAAGTTAATTCTAAACTATTCAAAAAATTCAAAGGAATTTTAGAATTATTCCACATCAATAATATAACAAAAACCTCAACCTAATCATAACAAATTATATCAAATTCCTTATCAATTTCACTATCTAAATTTAGTCATAAGCCTACACTATTCAGCTACATCCAAAACAAACTTCTATACTATCTAAAATAACCAATAAACATTCTAAACAGCTAAAACATATTATATATATGCATGCAAATTGATAGACAATTCATCATAGAAAGCACATAAAAAAATTAGAGACAAGAGAGAGATAGTCGAACTTACCTTAAACAACTAAAAATCCAAAAACTGGTCCGTTAGAGAGGCTTAGGGGTGGGGTGCAATGCAAAACCTAGAAAAAAATAGGGCAAATGGTGGAGAAGGTGCGGGAAGATAGAAATGGCAAAGGAGAGGCAGAAAATGAAGCTTTGTGAAAATGGAGGTTGTAGCTGTGCAAGGGAGATGAAATGCAGAAATTCTCACAAATTTTCCCACAAATTTATTCCACGAGAAAAAACCCTAAAATTCAAATTTTAAGTGAAACGATGCATATTGTGTTCTCATGGCTTACGGACTCCATGAGAAAGCCAATGAGAAAATTTGATTTTTCTTACAAACAGTGTCTGTGAGAACACTTGCCATATTAATATTGACGGTTGGGATGCTTTTTCTCACAGATTTTTCTCATGGGTAACTATGTCCATGACAAAGTCTGTGAGAAATTCCTAATAGTCATAATTCAGGAGAAAATTCCTGAGAAATTGAGTAATTTTCTCACGAAATTTGTTCCGTGGAAAAAGATTGAGAAAAATCTTTTTTTGTTGTAGTGTCTAGATTTACATGGGTATACTTTGTCTTTCATAAGGATGAAATATTTACTATTTTTGAAAGGTTTTGCAAGAAAGTCTAGAATGTAAAAGGCAGTATTATCTACTTTATAAGAAGTGATCTGGTGGAGAATTTGAGAACAAGTTCTTTGAATTTTTTTGTGAAAAATCATTGTATCCATTTTTTTGGAGTGTTAGTTTCTCTTTTGAGCAGACTTTTGGGTAAGTTTTTCCATTAACGTATACTTTACTAGATATAAGAATAAGTAATTGTAATAATTGTAACCTCAAACTGACCAGAAGAAATAAGAATCTCTTAAAAAAGTTAAGGTCTTATGTTTAAATCTCTATTCTCTAATATCCTTAACTAAAAAATTTAATTTTATCTATCCATGATAAAAAAATAAAAAAAGATTCACTAGAAGTAAAAGAGTTTCTTCTGTCTTTCTTTGTACTCAATATAACAAATAACCCTTCGTATGACTTTTGATAAGCCAGAATGATAACTAACTAGATTTTTGCTTATCAGTTTTGGATCCTTTATGAACTCTACTTTTTTACATGAATCATATGTTGCATACACTATGTATCCTTATATTATGCTTATCAGTTTTGCTTGATTATTTATACATCTCTTTTATATTTCTCCTTCCCTTAACCAATTTCAGTTATTCTTGTCAAAGTGTCACGGGCTGACAAGTTCACTCTTCTCAAATTATGCAGCACTTGCTTAACTCTTCTAAGAAAGTAAGTCAGCCTATTCCATTTGATCTAACCCACACATGTTAAATGACTAAGTAACTAATAATAAACCATGGCTTAACAATAACACATCCTGCAAGAAGGACAACAATAGCATTCTCGTTAAGCATCTCAAGTATAGCACATCACAAGCAAGCCAACACACAAGGCCTGTGTTCACCACACTAGTGAGCAAAACAAAAGGCAACATATGTATAAGAGGGCCTACTTTTTATTGATAGATATATGTGGTATACAATACATTGGCAATATGTAAAGGAAGTAGAAAGTAACACAAAGGCTACCACTATGCTAGTACCAAGTCCCACTCCAAGTCACATGGCACCCTCCCCCTAAAGATCTTTATGAGTCATTTTCCTCTTGGTAGGACTAAATATATATATGAGCCTCAAAATGCCAAAGTAAGCACATGTAAATTCATTTAAAATCGTGAGTTATGCAACCATGTGCCAAACACCTGGGCTGCGCAAGCATATTGATGTGAATTAGACCAAAATACCTTTAAACTTTACAAAAATAGAAAAAATTATACAATGCTCCATTGAATCCCAAATTTGACGTGCGACTTATCTAGACTCCTCTCTACCTCTCTACAAAGTTTCAAGCAACTAGAACTGTCTAGGTGCCCAAAGATTACTTGTCACAGTCTCGACCATGACACAAAGCAACTAGAAGATTACTTGTCACAGTCTCGACCATGACACAAAGCAACTCTTACTAGAGCTTGGAACTGCTGATTAAATTTCGATGGAACCTAGAATGGACATGTATTCTCAACTGTGGCAATACCATTCTTCAGCCTTTGGGTTTGTTCTTTCTCTCTCTATTTCCATTTTTTCGGGTGGGGATTTAAGTGGCTTATTATTCTTTTGAATAGATATCAACATCTGGGCGAAACTAGAGAATTATACAATCTTTGTAGCCTTGATCCCCAGCTTTCAGTTTTATATATTTGGCTGGTTTTGGTATTCGCCTGGTGACATGGTATGTTATCTTGGGTCATTATGCTTTCTTCTGATTTTTACTATGACTCTTAATCAATAATCATTTTAAATCATTTCAAATTACAGTTGCTTTTATTTTTATTTTTGATACTTTTAATTAAGACTTTTAAGTTCAAACACAGAACTCAAAAACTCTAAAACCATCTTAATATTACTCAACCACAAAACATTTGGTATTACAATTGCTTTTAGAATGTCAGATATCTTGGTCATAATTTAAGTTCTTTGACCTGATTAATTTAAGTGTGAATGGTGATTTTAATTTTGCAAATCTCAATTGGTTAACTTCAAATTGCTTCACATCATGATAACTTTTCATAAAAGGTTTTCACGTAAGAGTAAAAGTATTTCATGTACCTGTAGTGCTTCTACTTTTCCCACTTCCCCCTTGGGTATTGTGGAAGAGGCTCTTAATAACTTTTTACGTTAAAGATGTTAAACTCTTTTGACAAGTGTATTTCTCCTTTGGTGCTTGCTGCCTATTTTATGTTCCCCAGTCTTGAGTGCATCTCTCTCTTCAACATGCTTTTGAAAAGTAACGGCAAGTATCATTCTTCAATATTTCCAATAAGTTATAGAAAATTAATACAAAATATTCAATTTGGAAAACATCTATTTCTAGCAGTATCTGCGATGCTTCCATAAGACAAAACTGGAAGCTGGAAAACATCTATTTCTATGATCAATTACCCTCTGGCAATAACAAATCTAGAAATAACTCATTCAGGGGCCAAACCACAAAAGAAAGGGCTTTCAAAAATTACCAAAGCAATTTGGTAAAAAAATTTGAAACATGGAGCCAGCGACCCCCCGACCCCCATAAATCTTTCGCTGCCCTCGGGCACAATATATTTTTTTTGTACGTACTATTTGGTTCCACTAATCTAAAGGTTTCAAAATTGTAAAGTATAGAACATTATAAGGCCACCTGATAATATCAACCCTTGAATCTGACGCTTCGGCTAATAGCTGCATTAATTCCAGTGGATTCTCCACCATAAGGACCAGTCGCCTTTCTGATGTTTCGAACCTGCCCTTGGCGATTCTTGACAGCTTTCTGGTGCTTCAACTGCACATTGAGACAGCAAGAAGGAAAAAAGCCAGTTAAAATATGTAAGGCTGAGGAATTTGTTAATACAAAGAATTGATGTTTATTTTTTCTGAGTAAACTATCATTTGCATCATTGAAAGATTTAGCCTTTTACAAATTAGTTCCTTAAAGAATATTTATTACAAAATAGTCTTTTAATCATCAAAATTGCTAACAAACACATACAATATTTATTACAAAATAGTCCTTCTATCATCAATTTTTGGACTGGTTTGTTAGGAATCTTGATTGAATGACTGTTTTGTAATAAACATTCCTTCAAGGATTAATTTGTGAAAGTCTGAATCTTTTAAGGACTCAAATAACAATTTAGTCTTTTTTTTTTTTGGTGATAAAAGAATTGACGCTTTAAGTCGGAGTACCTTGTACTTCTTTCTTGGATTCTTAGTAAGCTTCTTGCGCTTTGGAGTCAGCCCCTTGTTCTTTTCCATCTACAGCATATTGGCAAGATAGATGTAAGGACTAACAAATTCCATAAGCAATGATAAATAATGCAGATTAGAAAGCAGGATAATTGAGTTAAAACCTGATGAGAGATGAAGCGTTTTCCTTCTACAGTCTCAGGTAAAGAGGGGACTGCCGAGTTCCTGATCAAGCAAGCAAGTGTTTATTTTCATAAAGAAAAAAGTGAAACAAAGAAATAAGTTCCCATTATCAAAGCAGAGCATAGAAAATTCCTTTTAAAAATTTTAATTTACACTGTTTGGAGATTGTCGAAACACTAAAATACCATTTGTTTATGACAATGATTACTAACACATGGAGCGTGCCACAATAAGGAAACTTTCTTGACTTTTGGGGGAGGAGTGCAGAGAGGTAAAGGACTTAAAACAAGACATCTTCACCCTATATGATAGCAAATGTTATTATTTGAGGGAAGCCAAAATGGTGCAAAACTACACCTTGAGTAAGTCCAAGCTTTGGCAGCCAATTTTGCAGCTCGCTGTTCTTTCACTTCTTGGTATAACTCATCTTCTGAGCCCCCACTCTCACCATCATCATCATCCTCAGCAACCTCATCAGTTCCAAGATCACCTATTTCATCTTCAACATAATCCTCAGACTCGATCCCAGCACCAGCCAACACCCGAAGCTCATGTTTCCTTCGCCTTTCTCCAATATCATCTCTTTTAGGTAAATCATCATCACCAGAAATAACCTTGCCCAAAAACGGATCAGTGAGAACCTTCAGGGAAGATGTTATTTAAAATAAAACTATTTTAAATGGAATGAGATGTTGCATGTTCTACTGAAACACACTAAACTGGGCATTGGGCAATTGACTAGGTCACACACTAAACAAGATTTTATATGATTCAAATTAACCAAGTATAACAGTAACATTAAATAGTCAAATTATAACAGATCCTGGAGCATGTTCTCTGGATCTACTACAGGAGGAACAAATAGATTTAAGAGAAAGCAGAACTTTCTCTGCCAGATTTAGACAGTTCAGATTGCAGATATAACCTTAAAATCACAAATTTTGGCAAGCAGCTTCCAACTTGAGGTTACAATAAATTGCAAATGGAAGTAAATTCATCATAAGGAAATATCAAGTTTTGTACCTTGGGTTTCCTCTGACTAGTGTTAACAAACCGGGAAATTTTACTTGAGCCAACATCATTAGCCAATCTAGCTGCCTCCTCAACATCCACAACATCATCATCAAAATCATCATGTGTTTCAAGCCGTCTGTCAAATAGTAAGGGGCAAATAAGTTCCCAGAATGTTAGAATGAAGCAAAGTGACCATAGGAGCAAGGCTGTACCCATTCACCGGCCTCAAACGTTTTAAGGCACTACTAGGCTTTGGAGCAATCAAACCATACAAACCCTTCTGCTTCAGTTTTTCCTCGAGGGAAGCTCTGACTTTGAACATCTCCAAACTCTGCATGCCAATATGATCCTTCTGCCATGTTCAGGTTTATCTCAGTCAAATAAATAACCATTTACAGCAACAAAAATAAATCGAAGTAAAAAGGTAATGCCTACAAGGTATTGTTAGATTAATAATCATGGACAAAATATCGTTACATTTTTCTAGTCTATAATTCACCTGATGTTTATGCTTTCTTTCTTTGTTCACATTATCCTTCAAAGACTCCACCTTTTGCATCTCAATTTCCTCCTGAGGCTGCAGCAATATAACAAAATGTACATGATACTTTTGAAGATAACATATGAAAGACATGATATATAAGCCAATATTAAGAAGTGAAACTACCACTGCTGCTTCCAGTAATTGAGAAGAGACAACAGTGTGCTCCTGGTCATTCGTGGAAAAATCAGTTTTTGTCGGATCATTATCATTATCTGATTTTACTCTTGTTTCCAGAGCATGATTCCCTTTAAGAATTTCCTCAAGCTGAAACGGAAGCTTTTCATCAATTTGTTTAATCTGTTGACAAAGGCACGCGTCTTTAGAAATTGGAAACACTATATATAAAAACTAACTTCACCTCGAAGCTCAAGGGAAGCAGCAAATTATCACACAAAGCTCAGACATATGCAAGATGTCCAGAATGGTTAAACAAGTTTAACTATATACAGTAGCAAGTAGTCACTACTTCCTCTAATTCAACCAGCAAGATCTGACTTATTTGTAGTGTTATATATGCCAACTTTTATTATTTTTTTATTTTATCAACATAAGACTTACAATAGAATAACAATCAATCAAAAGAATGGGTTGCAACAACTTTCATACAACGTATGACATATCTTTGCTTGAAGAAATCTGATACTTCTGTGAATCAATTATGTATGTCCAGATAACTTAGAGGTCTCCATCAATTCCCAGTATAAAATGCATGATTGCATTCATTGATCGAGCATGAACTATAACAATTCCTCCAGTGTGTAAGCACGCAAACTGATGTATATTATAGAGCAATATCAAAGCAAAGCTATCTCCAATAAATTAGAAACATCAATTGTATCAAAAAGTGGACTAATGAAGAACATTACTGCAACAGGCCAAGTAACCATATTATACAAAGCCAGTAAGATATGCAGATTACTGCATTGATGGACAATCTAGGATAAAGAGGAGAACCAAGACTTATGCAATTGACTCCATCTCCACAGAAGCTGAATATCTTAGTTATGCATGCTGAACATATTCATTAATATAGACACAAGCAAAGAACTTTCAAAATTCAAACTTTTCCGCTCATTATTTAGGAAGTTCAAGAAAAACAAGACCTGATCCAATAATTTCTTGATCTCTTCAAGGTGGGCTATTACAGGATGATCACAAACTGGCTGCCCTTCAGACTTGAGAAGAAGGTAGAAGGTTATAGCTTGGCAATAGGACAGCAAAACAAGCTGCTTCAACTCAAAATATTGAATTCCTCCTTCCATAACAATTTCCCCATTTTTAACCTTCACAAAAGATAAAAGCAATTCAAATGCAGTATAGCCTTCATGTACATCAAAGGAAAGAAGCATAGATAAAGAAATAGAAAACATGTAATCTACAAAAAAGAGATAGGAAGAGTATACTGTAGACCACAGTTTTAAAGTCTCAATAACATTACAAGGTAAGAAGGACACAAGAAACAGATTTAAAAGCACTTTGAAACTTTTAAAAAAATAATTAAATTCAAACATAAGTGGAATTCATAACAGGGGCTCATTATCAGTCTAGTAGAAAAAAACAAAAGCAATCAAAGGATGAGAAAAAAAAAAAAAAAAAGAGAGAGAGAGAGAAAGAAAGAACCAAAGCAATCACAAGAAAGCCTTTCGAATTTCAGAAGTTATAACATCAGAGACCCACAACTATTCTCCAAGGACATGACATTCTAAGGCATCCTCATTAGGCATGACATCTAGCAACCAAAATCTACAAAATTTCATAATCTGACAATGGCTTTTCTAAGTGTTGCAGTTTCTGAATACTTCTTATGAAAATGGTTTTGAAACTCTTCATACTAATATAATCACTATTCCTCATCCACAAAACGGAGAGAAAAGACCACAATAAAAGGAGGGGTAAAAGAACCTTGATTAAAAATGGGTTTATTTTGCATTCAAGCTGTTCATGTGCCATATTTAGTTCTGACAGCCAATGACATAATTCTGAAGCAGACCTGCAAAGAGATGATAACTAAACGTCAGCAAACACATGTATATTCATAAGCATAAGGTGTACTGCAACCATTGCATAGCAGCATAGCAAGAAGTAACTACTATAGGATCAATCAGCTGATAGAAAACCAAATAGAATGACAAAATTCTTAAATTCTTCAAAGCCACATCAAACATGTATAAACACCTATAATTGCCTTTTAAAGTTTTAGATAATTTATTCTAGACAATATTGATACAATAAAAGGGGCACATTAGTTGACAGGCAAGGTGTCCTACACATCACATAAGAATTTTGTACTGTTGAGTACTAGCAACTTGCCATGCATCACTACACAACAGTGACAGGTGCATGCCACTCCACTTTTTTCTGCTTGGTTTGAAATTTCAGTCTTATAAACTTTTGACAATATTATTTGGATAATGTACAAGATGAAAGAATGAAAAATAATTATTGCAAACTTGTAACAGGCTAATTATAGATTTATTTAGAAGAGAGTGGATCAATGAAGTTCGTAACTGCAAAATATTGGAACTTCAAAACTTCTGAAAGATATATTTTGTTGTTTTAAATTAAATATACGATCAAAATAAAAATAACAGGTAAAACCCAAACAAATGTTATCCCAATATAAATTAGTATGGATTTCCAGGTTCACTCGAGCTTCGTAAGTAAGATGGATCTATTTGATACAAACACAAACATCTCAAGAGGCTAATGCAACAAATGAATCCATAGAACCAGATGCATTCAAGGACATCAATTTTGGGGATATTTGCTAAATTAACCACATAGCTATGTAGAGTGGTGGCTATTTAAAGCAGTTGTTTTGGTAGACTCAAACTGAAAATGATTTAGCTAGTATAATTATTATTATTTTAACGAATTTTTGGTAAAATTTGATTCAGACTACTGGATTCTTTTTCTTTCTTTTTTATTTTACTAAATGTTCTTGTTGTATGGCTTTATATTTATCTTTTCAGTCTTGGCCTGAAATTTCATTCTTTGTATACCCTTTATATTAATTTTGCTTTCTCAATCAAACTTTAGTTATGAATGAAATGGATCAATGCACAACAATCGGTTATTGTGCCACTTCAACACTTGGTGTATTGGGGGAAAAGCTAATACCATAAGTAGATTGTATCCAAAGAAAACAAAACTTTGAATAATGTAGGCAAAATGCTAACCCGTGCAAAACATTCATCTGGTACTCCTTTGACATAGCATTCAAATACTCAACCTTGTAAGTTGTGTCTGTTCCATCTGGCAACTTAGTTTTGTCCTTTTCTTCAACTGATGCTTCCTGTAATGGAATTATAATTTATTAGAAGTTTGCAGATAGTGGCTGTCCCTCATATTTCTTTACCAGATCTCTTTTCCCTCTCCTTTTCTCTTTCCTATATGATTGTCCTCCATGTTAGCAAAATGCTAACATGGAGAATTGAACAACTTAAAGAAACAGACAAACAAGATAGTCAGCAGTGCTCACCTTCAAAGTTAAATCCCCTTCAGTCTCATCTTCACTTGTATCCACAAGGCCATAGTCAGCCATTGTTAAAGACTTTGTTATATCCTTTCGTATTTGTATTGCCGTCATTTCCTCTTCTTTTGGGGCATCATCATCACTTGATTGTAGCTTCATCAATTTAACAGGAATGTTAAAAGGATGGGCACACAAAAGGATTTTAAAACATGCTTCTAATAAAGAGATGGAAAAGACTACATGCTAAATAGAGAGATTTTAATGCATTTCACAAATTCCCACCTCAAAATCACGATTGTCAGCGCCATATTGATTCTTTCTTCCACCCAAAATGTGCTTCTGATCTTCCTCATCTTCATCGTCATCCAAATGCATTTCATCCTCAGGTTCACCAAACATTGCACGTAAATATTTGCTTTGTCGTTTTACTACACACAATATACATAAACAATTTAGCAAGCTTACTTGCCCATAAATTTTACTTCAAACACTTGCAAGAATCACTAAGGTAAAAAAGCAAGATATTTATCATAAATCCTAAGTATACTTACTTAATAAAAAAGTATCTAGATAAACTGATTATAAGACTTGATAAAAACTGTGGTCCACACAACCACAAGTGCTAACTTATGGGACTTGCAATTCTGAACTGTGCTAGTTTTCATTACATAAACTAGTTGAAGATAAATCATGAACCTTAATTATGCAAGGATTATCATATTAGCTCATGAGAAAAACTGTATGATCTTTTACGATTATAAAAGGTAGCAGAAGATTTGACTGTTTAACATTCAAGTTTTGAAAATACAAGTATCTCACCCATTTAGGAAATGGAGAAAACTAAAGTAGATTGAACAGTAACAAAATATTCCCATAAATGATAAATCCGCTTTAATTTGGTTATAAAACCCATCTCAATTAAATTAAATGAATTAATGTAATGAATTAAAAAAAAAAAAAAAAGCCTTACTTTTAGCGACAGTGTTATTTGCATCATCGTCGTCATCGTCATCTTCATCATCATGATCATCATCCTCATCATCATCAGTCCCCTTTAACCAACATTTGAAAGGAAAGAAATGAGACAAAAATATACCAATGCAAAATGTCATCTATTCTCTGATGCCAATTCTTGAATCTTAATAAACAAATCAAACACAAAAAAGTCTTCTCTGTCCTCTTTTATTGGATAACAGTCATGACATCAATTTTGCAGTTGTTATGACTTGTTGATAATATCCCTTAGAAGAGCCATGCAAAAATAGTTCAATGTCTTCAATTTAAAAACTCATTATTGAAAAAGAATTTTAACATCCAATCACAATACAGGAATCCACTAACAATATTCTATTTACTAATCAATAATAATGTCTAACTTGAACATAGAGTCATAATTAGGAAGAGGGAACCTCAAAACCAAAAATGGGGTGTTCATCGTCTTCATCTGAGTCTCCATCATCGTCATTTATGTCAAGTGGGACAGTATCCCTCTGCTTGTGAACTGTAAAACAAAAATATCAGAGGTTAATCAATTTCCTCTTAAACTACTATTGCCAAACCTATATATATATATATATATATTCCCTAAACAGCGGAAATGATAGTTGAAAATAACAAAATCCAAGTGACCATAGCTGTTGTTATAAACTAAGATTAACATTTTTATCAAAACTGAAAATCGTCCAAAAAGCAACAAAAATAAAAGAGGAAAAATAAAAATGAAGAATTACAAGCATCAATTTCATCACCCATGTCTTCACTTGCAAGTGCATCCTCATATTTAGTACTTCTCTTAGCATTTTTAATCTCTTTCTTCAGATGACTCCTTCCTCTCTTACCCATTATTGCTCAACCAGTCAGTGTTACCTGTAAATACACACAAGCAGATGCACGGTCATCTATTGCAGCACTTGGTTTTGCAGAAAACCATTAAATGTAATTTATTTGTACTTCATTTATATAATTTAGATTTAGAAACAGATACAATCAATGGAAAAAAAAAAAAAAAAAACTTTGAATAATGAACCAAAGATGCTAGTTATTCAAGCCGCAAGGTGAGGGTTTCAGTAGTTTGCAGAAGGTCAGTGGTTCTAGACGTTGGTAGGGAAGCAAGTTTTGACTAGCACTTTCTAGTGAAGCAAGGTAACTATAAACCCTGATAAAGCCTCAGCATCCACCCCTCTAACACAAGCTGACGAAAGCTTCCTAGAGCACCTAAAAGCAACAGTCTCCACAAGGTGGTCAAAATCGAGAGTTTAAGTAAACTCGTTATGGCTAGGTAAAATCAGATCATAAACTCAAATCGTAAATTTACCAAAGTTAGCATATAATTAGTAGGAAATTATGTATATGCATTCTCCCATATATAGATTCATAAAACAAAAAATTCACAAAGACAAACAAGTGAATTCAACAACTAATCATCAATAAATCAGGTCCAATAACTAGAATTCAACAACAAATCATCAAGTCTCCACAACCTAACATGTCTCATAACTAGAATTCAACCTGAGTCATCAAACGTCTAAAACAAGTGACAAATGAGTAGAAGTAATCAAACAACCTTGAAATAGACAATGTCTAAAAGACTAAAACTAAAATAAATCATTGTCCAAGAAATAACATTCTTCTCAGGCATTTTGTCGAATAGCTTCAGGGCCATAATAAAAACCCCACAATCCAAATACCCTTTGATCATCGAATTCCAGGAAACTACATCCTTAAAGGGCATGCCTCATTGAATCTATATTTTGCAAGGGAGGGAGATCAGAATTATCAACCTATCAATCAAGAGTCAAGACTAGAAAAATCCAGGAAAACATGATTTATCTCAGAATTAACTCTTGATTGTGCACATGACAAACCAGAATTAAAAATTAATGGGAAAAATTGCAAATATCTTAGCCAAAAGCAATTTCTATATCAAGTTGAAAAAGAAAACTCAGAATATAAACCTGCATGTGCCCTGAACAGATGAAAAGCAACAATTTTAATTGCACTTTCTGTATTTTTTTGTCCATAAACCTCTACAAAAAGTTTTGCTCTAAATATCTAAGGCTTCAGTTTAAGTAAGCCTTGCTGTCAAGAACCAAGTGAAAGAATGAAGGTATGCAATAAACAGTACCTGTGGCTGCTATATATCAATATGAACAGACAGAAGGTATAATTAGAGAGAATGAGAGAGTTTCAGGGACAGAGACTCCGAGAGAATCCAGAGGGAGAGCTGCAGAGAGCCGAGACGGAGAGGGCGAGAGAGAGGTAGAGTTCAGAGTTGCGATGCGACTTGCGAAGAGGAAGGGCAACGCTAACGAGCCTTCTTTCTTTCAAAAGGATTCCGAAATCCGGACTAAGAGTGTAAATCGGGTCGATTCGGTCGGTTTTTGCAAGAAAAGAAACCGAACCAACCATAAAATATGGGAGAGAAAGTAGATCGAAACAAAGAAAACTTTGTATAAATAAGAGAGTATTTATTTTTATATCTTATTTTGTTAATATTATATTTTATTTAATATTTAAAATAATATATTAGATTAATCTCAATTAATATAAAAAAAATTAATTTTGACTAAAAATATTTTATATTAAATGAAATTTTTTATAATAGACAAAAAAAATTATATTATATTAGAGTAAATTAGTTTATATTATATTTAAATATTAAATAGGTTGTGACATTAACAAAATTAGGGATAAAAATAGTAGCACCCTAAATTAATTGATTTGATTGGCTTCTTGGTTTTTTTTATAAAAATTACTGAATGGCCCTACTTTAAAAAAAAAAATGTCACTCTCATATATACCTAAAAGGTATACCATCGCTCAAATTTTGTAAAATCCTTAGAAATACGCCATTTTTCTCATAAAACCTTAGAAAGTGGTTTTTATTGTGCATGACTATACCTTTGTAAATTATACTAGTATACTATTCTTGTATCTTGTACAAAGCATGTAAGTGTATTTAATTTTATTTGAGACTATAGTTATAGCATTTCTATTATTTTAACTTATAACACTAATTACTAATACTTAGTACTTAGTCGTTATTTGATATATAATTATATATTTTTTTTTTGTATTCAAAAATTTAGGGTGAGGAGATATTAATCTATTCTAAGGCCAAGACATGCTATATAGACTTTAACAAGAGATTATATTGATACTTACAGATTGTCTACTAAAAAAGACTGTTTATAGTGAAATTTGAATTTAAGCCTAATTTTGTATAATTATATCTTTATAATTAGTATATATGATTATATCTTTATAAAATTATACTAATATTATGCTTATTTTTTTGTATAAAAGTACAACTTACATACTACAAATTATCAAAGTAAGTATGTTTAATTTTATTTAAAATGGTAGTGACGAAGTGAATCAAAGTTGTTATGATATAATGTTTCAATTATATCGTATAAGTATCTAAACTCTTATGTTTATACATTATACATTTTTTAAAATAAAAAAAAAGAACAATTATGAATTATATGTGACGACTATGTTGGTTTTGGTTTTTCTTAATCAGTTCATTACACCCCTATAAATCCCTCAAATAAAACGGTACGTTTTGTATTTCAGGGTGGATTGGCCTAGTTTTGTGAAATTACAATTTTACTTCAACCCAATTTTGTTAGGGCAGGGATGGATGCACATTGTGTATTAAGGGCGCAAATGGCCCCACAAAGTTAAAAAAAAAATAATTAAATAGTTTATATGTTATTCATATTATTGCCTTTATAGATATTTATACTTATAAAAGATATTTTGGAGGAAAGGATATAGGAAACTTCTAAAACTTAATCCTTATATTTCATTTAGAATAATTTTCATCATTCATTAGCGAAGAGAGTTAGTATAAATAGGTGAGACCTCTTCTATGGTAAAACTCAAAAAAAAAAAAAAGGTTCTTACTTCTGCTGTCATTAATATTCCTACTTTCTTAATTCTTTTGTCATTAATATTCCTACTTTGTGAGTGTAGCTTACTTAGGGTCCGTTTGGATAAACAATTTATTTAAACGCTTATATAAAAAATAAACACTTATCTTATTTTAAAAAAAATAGATAATTTAAAAAAAAAAAATATTTTGAATGCATATATTAGTGTATGGTGAATGTTCAATATATTTTTTGTTTGGGTCAATAAACAATAAAATTTGATGAAAGACGTGATCTTGCTCATATAAGTAAAAAATTGAAAAAAAAAAAAATATATATATATATATATGGGTTTACTTTACACAGCAAAAAAGTGATCTTCACTTAAGCATGCACCGCATCACATGACGAAAAAAGATTGCGAGGCAATAGATAATCACTGAAATTTTCAAAATAATTTATCACAGTTTCATCTATAACCACAATGCTAATCTTGTTTTGAGACCCTACAAAGTTGGATATCCAGAAACCGAAGCCGGAAACAATAAAGAAGCCACGAAGGCTCTGTGGCAGCAATGGTAGATGGGCAAATCAAATTGTCATAATCAAAAGATGGAAAATTTGTCACCTAATTTGAGGAGAAGATTTTTAGTGAGCGAATTTGAGAGGGCAATGATGAAAATTGGGTGTGGTTTCTAGGTTGTGCCTAGAAGATAAGTAGAGTATGACAGTGAAGAAAGTGCTAGCAGCCTTGGAGAGAAACTAGGAGTAAGAGAGGTAACTAATGAGTTTGAAAGCAACCTAGAAAAAGTAAGAAACTGAGAGATAGAGCCAAGTAAGGAGAAAGTGAAGGGGGAGAAAAGGGAGAGTGCATATCGATAAGAGAAAGGGATATTAGGTGAAAATTTCAAATTTCTTTCGAGATATTTTTGTCCAATCAAACTAACAAAACAACTGGCGGTTGGACTAAAATTAGCTTTCACACTAGCTATTTTCAAGAAGCTTCAAAAATTAGCTTCTAAAAATAACCTAAAATAAGCTTCTTAAGGGTCAGAAGCTGATTAAATAAGTCAATTCAATTACACATTTAACAAATATAAAAGCACTTATAACAATAGAGAAGCTTTATTAAACTATAAGTCATATTATCCAAACGGATCCTCAATCTTCTCTAAATATGGTTGAGAAGTGTTAACTGTCGTATGGTTGCATTGGAGTGTGCCCAAAGTTGTTGGAGTGTGCTCAAGTCCATTATTTATTAGCCAAATTATATACATATTTCCTCCACTTGATAAATTTTTTAGATCCGTCTCTGTTCATGGGGTATTGATTTTGTATAGGATTCAACTTGATTTTGAAGTTAGAAACGTAAAAATGTACATAATTTTGACAACCATAGTCCTACACCCAAACATATATATATATATATATATATATATATTCTATTTGGGTAGCTCAAATAGTGAATCAATTATTATGATTAATTTGAGTGACAGAAACATGCAAATGAATCTTTAGCTTAGTAATCATACAAACTACAAAAACATAAATCTTGCCAATAAATATTTTCCCTTTCTAGTCTTCCTTTGATAGAGAGAGTGCAATTGCACAATGCCACAGATACAATCAGTCTCTTCTCAATATCCGTCAATTCATCCTGCAGAATGCCACAAATCTTACCAAATCTTACCAATTGCACAAATGCAACACATACAATCATAAAAGGCTAGCTCCAGAGAAATGATAAGGTGTGATTGAAAATAAAGTTAAAATTAGTTATTCAATATTACAAGTGATATAATATTAATATCACATTTAAAAATGATAAATAAAAGTATTTATGCAGTTTATTTTATTTAACAGATTTGTGGCACTTATGTGGGAACTACAAAAAAATACATGGCTTAGATCCTTTTTATATCTATGATATTGGTACTACTTATGGTATTAAATAATTAGCCTAAAGTTAAAGGTAAATGTAAAATATGTTAGAAAACTGATTACATGTCTTCACCTTTTTATTGATGTAGTATTCGAATGATTTTTTTTCCTAAATAAAAAAAAAAAGAGAAAATATTTTAGTTTTATATTTTGTAATACAATTTTTAAAAAAAAGAAATATGCAAATCTTTAGTAGAATATTTTCACTTTGCTATACATAGAACATTAAACAAATTATAGATCATTTTCTCTAATTAAATGGAGTCTGAGTTCAAGAATTTACAAGGAGAAAGTATTTCTTTTATTTAAAATATAGAGTATAAGATGAGTGTTTTAACCTAAATAATGGTGTTTCATAAATAAAATATTCAACTATCGATATTTTGAAACATATTGCTAAAGTACGGATATATTGATTTTTTTATTAATTAACTGAAAAATGAATTGTGTTGTTGTTATAAACAAAAGGCTAATCGCACCGTTTTGAATGGCATCATAGTGCTAATCATGGCATTTCAAATGGTGCGACCAGCTTTGTCAAACTGACATACTATTGTTGTTGACCAAAGCTGATCGCAACGTTTTAAAAGGTGCAATGAATCCAAGGAATTGATTTCAAACAGTGAGACTCTAACTATCACATCATTTTAAATGGCGCAATTGCATTTTTCTCACACCATTTGAGATACACGTTGTTGATACCAAAATTATGTAGTAAGAAATAAGGGAAATCAAAAAATAAAAAAAAAAATCATCATAATAATAATAAAATACAAAAAATATTATTATTAATAACAATAAATTAAAAAAAAAAAAAAGAGAAGCAAAATTGGATTTCTGCGTTTCTGACCCCTGGGCGGCAATATGCTTTCGGCGAAGTGCCATTCTCCAGTTTGGCACCACCCACCCTACAGTCCCATTTGCAGCTTAAAACCAGGAAAGCTCATCAATGAGCCAGGGAACTTGCGCACAATTTTGGCTATAAAAAGCCTTACAATACGCAGACAGGGGGACGAAAAAAGAAAAGGAAATTCTGAAACAAAAATAGAGAAAAAAGAAACACAAGCAGAGAGCAATACACATACAGAAGAGAACGGAGAACAAATTGAAACTCTAAAACACACACACACGGAGCAGATACACAGAACAGAGGGATACAGAGGCAGAGAAGAACTTCAAAAATTTGAATAACAGCAACCGAATCCAGGTACCAATACTATCCTTTTTATGTTCATTTTCTTTTTTTATGTGTTAAATTTTCATTTTTTTCGAACCTACATGCATCACCCATAGCTCAGTCAGACATTCCCGTTCCAAAATCCACCATTTTTTTTTTAAGAACTCCTAAAAATTTAGGTGCATGCATAAAGTTAGGAAAGAAACAATGGAATCTAAATTAAAAGGGAGAAACCGAATTGAAAGGAAAAATTAAGTTAAAAAGAAAATGCCCCCTTTTAGAGAGAGAAAATTTCAGAGAGAGAGAGAGTTAATTCTTGAGAGAAATTTGAGGGAAAAGGAAAAATTTCTTACCTTTACCATGGCTTAGAAGAATCTCTCTCAACATGGTTCCTCTCTTTGCCCTGTTGTCTCTCTCTTCCTTTCCCCCTTGCGAGCTCCCCTTTCCTCTCCATCCTTCTCTGCTGTCTTTTTCTCCCTGTGCGTATCTTCATCCTTTGGTTGCTGAAGCTTTTGTTTCTTTTTTCTATTTGCAATTGCTATTAACATGTACGTATGGGCTCTTTTAGTTAATTGGTTTGTATGCTATTTTGTCTTTGCTTTGTTTTGGGTTTTTGGTTTTTGATTTGTGTTTGGGCTGAAGTCACTTACTTAGGCATAATTGAATTTTCGTGGGCCTCATCAAAAGAAGTCCATTAGTCTTAGTTTTTTTATTTCAGCTTAGTCTGATTGAGCTTATTATGAAGTGGACCAGCCCATCAGTTTTTCTTTTATTATTTGCTTAAGCTTAGTACGAAATGGGCCTTTTGTTTCTAATTTTTGTTGCTATTGGACCAAGCCCACGAATTGGGCTACTAACCCAACATTTTTTTCAGCTTTTGTTCTAAGTGTTATTTAAATTGGGCCTAGTATTAATGTTAAGTTTTTTTTTTTAAATTTCTTTTTATGAAGAGCTCATTATTAATATGTAGATTAGTTATTATTTAGTGATTAAGTATAATTATTATTCTTATATATATATATATATATATAGAAGTATGCTTTTAATTATTATTATTATTATTTTTTAATCATTCCTATGTGATATTGTTGTCATGATTTTTTTCTTCTCTTTTTCATTTTTACCTTATAAAAGAAATAAAATCAAAGTCCGACGATGGATTAAGTTAGAAAAAATTGTGTTGACAATTTTTTCTAATGTTCCTGAGATGAGGGATAAGTTTTTTTGGTTATGCCAGAGGTACTGGTGTGGCCAATAAAATTCTCAATATCATCTTTATCTTTTTAATTACCACATTTATAGTATTAATTTGTTACATTATAATTCATCTCCTTACATCTTAACATTATTTTTAATTATGCTAGAAAAAGATTACTGACGAGGGAATAATTGAAATTAGTCATGATAATGACGAGGTTTCGATATTCCGGAGGTAAAGGGATGTCCCTAGTTCAGCCAGAGGTACTGGCAGGGCATGAGATCAATCCTTGATAAAAATCTTTGTCGGGGCATAATTTTCAAACAAACACTTTCTAAATATAATATTTTAGCTTTAATTACCTTAATGTGAGTTAAAGGTACCGACGAAGGAATAGTTAAGGATAGCTGTAATGACAGCGATTCCTTGATACTCCGGAGGTGGGGAGTGTCACTTTAGTCTTTCCAAGTAGATTGGTGGACTTAAAGAAATACTTCCAATAAAAATCTTTATCACGAACCTTAAACATTTCATAAACACATATAAATTATTTTTCATATATCTAGATATCACTTAATTAGTGAGATTGCTAAATATTGTTTATGATAGAATAAATTGGGGGAGGATTGTAATGACAATCACAAACTCTACCTAATAGTCTTGAAGCATCCTTTAGGTTTTTTCCAGAAGTATTGGTAGAGCCTAACGAAATTTTAATCTATTTTATAATGTTAGGACTAACTTAATTCATTTGAAAAGATAACTAGAGATTAAATGGGTAACCGTTCTAAGAACGGACGTCGTAGGGTGCTAATACCTTCCCTACACGTAATTAACCCCTGAATCCAAGCTCTGAACGTAGACCAAATTATTTAGGTGTCCAATCGCACCATTTCATTAACTTAAAAATGGAATAAAATGATTGGTGGCGATTCCATTCTTTTCTTACATATTATTGCATATTGTTAACTTTTTATTTCTTCTCGCGTGGGAGGATTTCGCCACTCCGCATCGCGCTCCCGAAAGGGACGTTGCGACACACGTTTTAGTTAAATAATTAAAAAAAATAAAAACATCGGTTAATTAGGTAATTAATTTGTGAAACATTATTATTTAGATAAAAACACGCATAAGATGATTAATTATTTTACACTATGTCATCGGGTTTTAAAACTATGAGAAAACATGATATCCTTGATTGATAAAATAAAAAGTTAACATCTTCAAACCATATTT
Organism: Cercis canadensis; assembly: GCA_003255065.1. Classification (NCBI taxonomy): domain Eukaryota; kingdom Viridiplantae; phylum Streptophyta; class Magnoliopsida; order Fabales; family Fabaceae; genus Cercis; species Cercis canadensis. Next base: position 2,626,715 of record QAOA01001066.1, read on the forward strand.
TTAGTGTTGGTGCATCTAATACCTAAAACACTCATATATGGTTTTGGTTTTTAAGAAGTAGGTGCATCAAATACCTACTTTTCTTACTGTGCTTTGAAGCACATGCAAAATTATAAAAATATCTCTCGATTATATGATTATTATATTTATACTTAACACATTTTAAAAACAATAATTACATACTCAATTACAATAACCCTATATATGATATTGTTTGTTAAGGTGTGTTAACTGTGCTTAGACAATGGTAGTACTAGGATGTGTAAGCTCCAAAAAAATCCTCATGTTACAACTCTTTTCAAAAAAAAAAAATTAATCCTAAGAGCCTAATATAGTAAAAATGCAATAAGTTCATCTAAGTTGACAAATGTTTTAATCCTGAGATTAGCACCTAAGAAATTTTTTCCTTGAATGCACAAAGGCATTGTAGAGGGAAACGGTAAACCCTTAAGACCACTTGAAAGGGACTTATCCTCAACGTGCAAAAGTTGACTCAAGAATTTCCTTGCCATTAAAAAAAAAAAAAAATTGTATACCTTCTCACACATTATGTTCTTCGGGTGCCATTTTGCTGTCACAAATGGTTCATATGCAACAATTAATAAGCCCAATCATACAATGAGAAGTGCCTAGGCTATTCAGGTAAGAGATTGTTCATACTAGGTTTTGGCTAATTATAATTACGAGCAATGGAATCTTGAAATTCAAATTTGGCTGCAGGGCTTGAACGATGCATTTTGGCATAAGTGTTTGTTTTGGACAAGAACTGTTGGAGGATTTGCTGGATTTGATGCTCGTTGTCTATGCGATAGCAAATTCCTCTCATGGGCAAGAAGAGTTTGTTTGTGAGCGAAATTTTTGAGCCTTACTGCGATAGGAAGTTTCTAGTTTTCTCCCATATTGAATGCATTTGCTGTGTATTTTCCTGAAAATTGGTGGAGAACTTGTTTTCTGAGGTGGTATGTATTTATTTTGTGAGCTATATTAGTGCAGTTTAGTGTGATAGCAAATATTCAATTGTCTTAAGTGTAAGATATTTGGGGTGACTTTTCCAAAATAGATGCGAGAGGTTGTTATATATATATTGTTCTGTTGCTAACATTGTTGTTACCTAAGTTGCAATGAGTAAACTGTTAGTTTGTTCTTTTGAAAGAAGAGGTGACAAATTATCCAGTATTCAAAAGAAGTGACAAATTCCAATTTTATTTGTCCTTCTCCAGCACAATTATTAAGTTGTCATGGTATGGTTCTTAATGGTCATTATCAGCGTATTTGCTCATAATGACCTCTTTTGTGGGACACCGATGGCCAAAGTGTACTCACTTATCGTCATTGCATAATTGTTCATAATTACTATTAAAAAACACATAATAACCATTACAAGCAAAGGACAATTTTAAAAATTCATCTGGTAGAAGCGTTGCCTATACTAGGAAACACTTTTGTTTTAGCCACTCATTAAGAAATATTTATAACTTGAGTTGACTAAATTCTCTCGAAAAAAAAAAAAGTGTTTTGTCTTGCTCAATAATACTTAAAGGAAAATGGGTGAACAGTCAGCTGCAAATAAACGACACAAAAAGAATTGTTCTCATACATGGTTCAAATTATTAATACCATACATATTTTCTCATGCCTTATTAAAACATTTGGGACAGATTTGCTTGCTTGCCCTTGTCCATTTGCTGGGAGTTCGATTCTTCTTGCTCCTTGGCTTTCCCTTCCATTTGCTGAGAGTTCGATTCTTCTTGCTTCTTGGCTTTCACTTTATAATTAGGTCCAGCAAAAGGAATTGCAATTCTAATAAGAAACTTGCTCACTGGCCACATTAGAGGATGATCACTAAATCCAAATGGAAAATAACCAAAACTGAAGAGTAGCAAAATAATTAAAAGGGAGATACTTGCAATGATGGTAATAACATTAGCAAGCCAAGAGACGTTGCTCACAACCAAACGCACAGCAGCCATAAAAGCAACAGAAGTGGTCACAAGGGCCAAATTCATCATAAATAGTGCAAAGACAAAGAAATTACCTACCCTATAAAAGTCACCACCGGAGAAAAAAAAGAGAAGGAATAACCCAGTTATGGAACTATACATAGCTATTGTGTTGCAGATTGTGAATACTTGAAACAATGGTTTATGAACCAAAACAGCCGTTCCTCTTTTGCGTGGGTCAGGGTCATCAGAACTGTATACACTACCTGGTATGGTGAAGGCAGCAGCGAATGTCACTGTGATTATGAGTATAGCGCAAACCATAAGAACGTCGCTTCTATCCTTAATCCAATCTAATCGGGGTCGCTGTTTGTTGTGGCGCAACCTGCTTCGTGCCCTTTCACTCAGTTGTGCGCCCGCAGAATAAAGGATCGCCGCTGGTAAATACTGCAAACATGGATGAGCAAGATTGACATTATTTAAGTAGCAAGATGCATTATGCACCATTGCACTTGATATCTAGAATGAAGGACTTTGATATTCAGATTATTAAAAAGCTTAATATATATAAGAAATAGTACAAATTATCAAAACCTTTTATCATTAGACCACACCCAAAGACTTCAATAAATATTTTGATTATACCAACCATATCAATGTAAAAAAGTGTTAGATTAATATATAGTTAACATTACTCTAAGAATTATTTTACTTGTTTGGGTAAAGGAAATTATTTCAGCGGTGAAATAATAAATATGTGAATACGCCGACAAATTCTATAGCCGTTTTCTCTTGCCTCCCAGCTAGGAAACACAAAACAAGCATGATCAGCTGAGAAAAAGACAATTTCGCCATTCTTTTCCCTCTTTTTGAAAAATGAAGTAGAAAAAAGAAAAGGATAGAGATTCGAAGTTCTTCTTTCCCTCTTTCCCCCTCTACTTTGTTTGTGCAGTGTCATCTTTTAAGTGTCACCAATCACCATACAACTTGCTACATAATGAATTTTAGAATATGAAATGCATATACATTCTAAATTACAATGTAAGGTATAAAAAAAGGGATGGCGATGTCAAAGAAAACTATTCATTTATAGTAAAACAGAAAAAAAAAAATTAAAAATGTGGTGTAACTAGATTAAAGATGACATGCTATGACAAAACTCTAGCTCAATACTAATTACATAGAGATATCAGCCATACCTCTCGTAATGCAGGCGGCACTCTACGCAGAAAAATAACAATGTCCAATGCTGTTAAACCTTCGTTGTTCATCAAATGAAGATCAATTCTCTTATCTTGTGTCAAAGAGAGTAGAACCTTGGGATACAAGTGCTTTGAAGCCAAATGTAATGGAGTATTCCCATTATTGTCTTTCTCGTTCAGTACAAGTTGCTCAACCTTCTTCTTGCTCAAAATGTATTTCACCACATTATTTTGTCCATTCTTTGCTGCAATATGAAGAATATTTTGACCCTTTTTATTAACCAGATATAGTGATGTAAACCCTTCTAGTTGAAGCAATTCTTTCACTATCTTAACGTGCCCTTTCTTGCAAGCAAGATGAATAGGAAAGTTGCCCTTTGTATTCCATGCTAATGTACTTGATGTACTTTTCTTGAACAGCGTTTGGACACCTCTAAGATACCCAATGGATGCTGCATAATGCAGGGGAGTACCCCCTTTCTCATCTTTTAAATACATTAGCTCTGACCTCTTCTCCAATATCTCTTCTATGAGATCTAACAGTTTAAAACAAAAAAATTTAAATATAAAGTTAGAATGAAAAGTTTCTAAACAAATAGTGCTAGTTATTTCCTAATTGCTATCTTGAAGGCAAACACATATAGTCAAAACCTTGGAATTAAAAATTTACCCGCAGCTTCATCTTAACTTTGGCTGTGAGAGAGAAATAACAGGGCTTGCTACTTGTCCTTTTATTGTTTTTGTTCATTACAGCTAATCACTTGTTTTGAATAACTAGTTTTTAAATAATTTTAAGGAAACGTCTAATCTAACCCTCTCATCTTTACCTTATATGCAATTTACCCCAAAACATTTCAAAACATGCAAAAGATGCCACATAGTTCTAAAATGTGTAGAAAATCCTTTCTCATAGATGGACATCCAAAAAGTAATAGAAAAGAGAACGTGCATATTAGGTGCTCTCCTCTCAGGTGTGTTTTAGTCATCTTCCATATGCTCTAGTTACTTACTCTCACTTTCTCCCATTTTTTGTCTCTTACAAGAAATTTGAGAAATTCTTAATGGTTGCCTTTCATTTTTGAGCAGCTACGACTTACCCACTCAACCCAAGACATCCTTGGAGCAGCAAGAAGTACAAACCCACCAAAACCGATTGAGCCCCCACTTCTACCTTCAGAGAAGGACAACGGCATTGTTCCAAGAAGACCCAAAGGCATGCAGGACTCTTCCAAGTGCATGTCTCCCTCCCCAATTTTGTTGAAGCTTGAACTAGCTTCCCAGAAATCCTCCTCCTTATGGATATAATCAATTTTGACACATCCCGTAACTGTGTGCTTAATTTCGACGCATCCCAAGCAAAACCACCGCAGTTGGAGAAAAGAATTGAATAATTAATTGCAATGAACGCTTGATTGTGAACGGAATGCAAAAAGGAATAGCAAAAATTTCTGTAAAAAGATGAAAATTTTAGAGAATAAAATCAAAGCAGGAAGAAGGATTTGGCTTAAGGGGTTTGCACTTGAAACGCACCTCAATTATGTTTGTTGGGTTCTTGTTTCTATGTCATTTTGGTGCTCTTTGCGTTTCTTTGTCTGCCTCTGTATTCAATTTGGGGAAAAAAGGCACCTAATCAGAGGAGAGCGCGTGATGTGCGCATGCTCTTTTATTTTATTTTTTTTGTTAATTTTTGGATGTCTGTCAATGAAAAGGGGGGTTTTTACTCATTTTGGAACTAGGTGGGGTCTTTTGCATGTTTCAAAATATTTAGGGTAAACCACATATGAGATAAAGTTAAAGGAATAAAGTATATTTTTTCCATAATTTCAAAGAGTATTAAGGTAGTGTTTGGTATAGGGAATACAAGTTTTATTCCCAAGAAAGTTTTGTTCCCATCCTTTCAGATAAAAAAGTTTTATTCTTACTTTTATTCTCATGTATCTTTTATGCTTAAGAATGATTTTTTATCTCTTATACCAAACTTAAGAAAATTTTATTTTCACATTCACTTTTCCAAGAATGTTAAAACATTATTGATACCAAACACGACCTAAGGGTCTCTACATAGCTATGGATCTTTGGCTTTGTCAAAAAGATGATGGCCAGGTTTATGAATATACATTATTTTTAATGAATTCAAAATAATGATATGTCTAACCCCAAGCTAGCCAAGTGATAAGAATGTAACAAGTTCATCTAAGTTAGCCAAGGTTGGAATACTATAGTGAAATTTTTCCTTGAAGGCACCAAGTCGATGTGGTGGTGCGACTTTAAGATCGCCCAAAAAGAAACTTAGTCTCAATGTACGAAAATTGGCCAAAAAATATCTTTACTATTAAAAATAATAATGACATATGTAGTTGATGTTAACAATCCACAAGAGTCATGATGTAGTCAAACACATTGTCAGCCTATATTTTAAAAGATAAAAAAAAACAATTTAGAAATAATTAATAATGACACCAAAAAATAAATGATAATATCAATTATTGGACAGACCTACGATGATGAGCATTCAATTTTAGTTCTAAAGAATGGATTAGTTGTTAGTACCTGAATTTCTCTTCCGTATGGCAGCATGAAGAGGAGAGTTACCATGGGACCTTGGAAGTGGCTCACTCTTCTGGAATGGAGCTTGCAACAAAAGATTGAGAATTCTATTATCAGAAGCCAGAACTGCCAAATACAATGGGGATTTACCTAACTTGTTCAAGAAATGAGAAACAAATTCATCTGCATCATAGAGGCATGCAACCACATCAAAATCATTGCTCTCCACAGCTTCGTGCAGAGCAGTATTCCCACACATACTCTTCATTCTTGTTAGCACTTCAACTTTTTCCTCAGATAACTTCATCACATCTTTTTCTGTAGAAGATTTTTTGTTCTCAGCATCATATTGAGCAAGAATAATCTTCATCACATTGGCATTCTTAGCTCTGGCAGCCGTATGAAGTGCAGTATGGCCTTTCATGTTTGCCTTCAGAAGAAGTTTAGGAAAATGTTGAGCAATCAATTCTGCAATGTTTTCAGTCCCAAAATAGGCTGCCAAATGAAGTAATGAACAACTTTTAGGGGTGACTTGGTCAAAAATGGTGGACAAAGATAATTTCTTCTTTGTAGATACTTGCTCCAATATATTCACAAAATCATCTGCATTTCCATTTTTAACAGCCTCACACAATTCATAAGATATAAACTCTCCGTCAGTAAATAGCTCCTCTTGCAACAGCATCGGATGTGAAGATTGATATTGTTCAGTTGGGAACTGTATTTCTTTCAGTTTCTGTATCTTCTCATTACATCTGTGTCTCCAGCCGGTGACATCCCCATCTATAGCTATTTGAACTTGATCCATGATACTATTAAGAAAGCTGTATGTAAAGAACTTTTCTCAGGTGAATGCACAAATCATATAGCATTCTATGACCATATATAAAAGCAACTCATAGGAAACTATGAAATCAACAAATTAATATTATGGTAATTGAATTTCTTGGTAGTTTCCGAGCAACTTCTCTGGTCAATGAAATACAAAGCCTTGTGTACTCTGCTTATATATTATGCCTAGTGGTGCCAGATGCCATGCAAAAAAAATTCCTAATTTTTTTTGTTCAATCATATTGGCCCCACCTATCACACGTATTATGCAAGGTGTGTACCAGTGCATATTATTAATGGTTGTAATTAATTAGCGAGTCAAGTCAATGCAACAAAGGCAGCTTCCATTTTCTGCAACGACCAAGACTTGCACCCAGGATCACGCCAAAAGGATATAGCAATTAATTTCCAGTCATTTTTTAAATAAAAAAGTAAGTCTTCAAATAAAAAGTTTAATTTACTTGACTTGTTACCAAGTCTTCAAGTTCATAGCATTGCTTCTAACTTTCTCTTGAATCCTCTCTCCCCAAGTGCGTCCTGAGTTTTGGTCAGTGTGATGAGCAAGCCTTTCTTTTGTGCTGGACTGTGAAAATCCCACCACTGGTATTTTTATTTTGCATGATATTCTTTTATATTAAGTTAAGTTAGCAATGAAATATATATATATATATATATATATATATATATATATATATATNTTGATATTTTTTTTTTTTCTCTACTGAAATGTAATTTCATTCAAGGGAAAAACTCAGGTCAAACAACAAGGATAAGGCAAGCATTGTCAACATTAGAGGACAAGTACTATAACACTAGCCCACCTAACAAGATTATGGGAAACGGTAATTTTAGTCCTAGATACTTTTTCAAGCTATATATAAGTTACAGGAAGACAATAACAGCTTCACATCAGATAAAATAGGCCTTATTTCCTAAGGAGTATCTTTATTTATTTATTTATTTTTGTCTCAAGGAGCATCTTATAGATTTTGAAATCATGTGGGGTGTTTTGCACATCTCAAAACATTTGGGAATAAACCAAAGATAAAAAAAAAAAAAGTTGAAGGGGTAAATTGGAGATTGATCCACGGCAAGAACAAAGACTCGAATTGGGTAAATTGTTAAAATTGACCAACATTTGAAAACTTTTGCAAGCAAGATTAACCCAGAGAAATTCAAAAAAATTGATCCAATGCAAGAACATAGACGCGAATTGGGGAAATCGTTAAGTTGATTGACATTTGGAAAATTTTCAAACCCAGATAAATTCTAAGCAAACCTTAGAATTTAAGAGTCAATCAAGATTCTGGCAAAGCTAAAATTTAATCGAAACTGAAGCAATTCTTGATTGAACATGAAGAAGGAAACAATGAGCCAATGACCATTATGCTCTCCACTTCGGCAGCTACGCCAACTGGATCTGTCAACAAAAATTGACATGGAGAGGGTTAAGAATGCTGCACAAATTGCTAATGCAGACAAATTTATTAGAAAACTTCCATAAGGATACAAAACAAATACTGGACCAAGGGGCTCAACTTTAAGCGGATATCAGAGGCAAAGGCAAACCATCAAATTTAAAACTCATTCCTTTCTCCTACCAAGCTTAGCCATAAAAATGAACAGCTAAATTTTGTTTCTATCTTAAGGAGTTTTTGGAATGTTTGATTAGTGTAATGACTAATTTAATTTGATGTATTGGATATATATCAGAAAGACTTCATCATCAATCTACCATTGCGAGGGGACTCTATCAAAATTCATCTATATCAACACTGGATGAGGCAACTTCTGCTTTAGAAAGCAAATCTGAGTTATTGGTGAGACAAACAATGGAGCATTTGATGGAAAATCACTGTAAGAAAAATAGCCTTTTTTTTTTTTTTTTTTGTCCCTGACATCTAATTTTTCTTGATTCTTTATAATTTTAATTAGTAGACACATATACTGGCAAAAACAGGCACCACATATTGTAATTGCATGTTCAAGCTAAATATTTATTGTGCATGTTTGATATCTCTAGATGTTTGACACTTCCTTTTAAGCATTCAGTTTTTAGTTCATAACATGGACCCTTATGTTTACTATTTTTTTTTTCCTCTTCACCATTTGGTTTCCAAATCTATTTTGGTGATTTCAAGTTATTAAACTTTTTTATGTTAATGTTGCATCTTCTTTGGCTGTTTTTTTTTGGGAATTTTGATATTGGGATATGGAATTGGAAGGCTTATATGTGGACAGATTAAAATGTAAGCAACCAACTTTCACAGAATATATTCACAGCAACATTTCACAGCAATAGACAATATTTTCTTTTAAGGGTGATATACTATGAATATTAGATTGGGATTCTCCAGTAGACATGCTCAATGTTACTGCCTCTTAAGTTTCAACCAATAAATTTAAAATGGCACATCTAAAAGCTGGTTTTCAGCTAAAAATTCAATCACTTACCCCAAAATCACCAATATTAGGCCTTCCCAGGTGTAAAAGAAAACAAGAAAGTATCAAGAGACCACTTCTTTAGTTATATTACATAGTGACAAAAGTAGTAATATATACACATATATACAAAGAAAAAAAATTGTTTTTGGTTGAGTAAATAGCGACTTCAATGAAATTTGGGATGTCTATGATTGATTATGACATTACAATTGAACCTAGAATTTAGAAGATATGCAATTTTCACTTTGTTGATTCTCTTTATGTTATTTGATCCAAAAAGAATTTTTTTTTGGTTGAATAAATAGTGACTTCAATGAAATTTTGGATGAGTAAGAGTGCAGTGACAAGTTCTATTTATATACTGAAAGAGTCTCATCTTCAAACACTTCGCATTTCGGACATTTGATTCCACTTGTGTTTAACAAGTAAGTAAAATTTTCTGCTTTAATATATAAGGAAAGTAGATTGATTTCTTATGCGAGGGATTGGTGTTTGAGAAGGAATGAAAATTTTACAAATCAGTATGCTATTGCCTAAATTGGGCTTTACCCATGAAAGTGAAGTTGAGTTCAAAGTTTTCTGGTGTTGGCCTATACACTAACGCAGTGGAAAATAGTCGTAGGTATTTGCAAGATGTCTTTAAAGTCCTTATTGTTTTTCTTTTTAATTTGTCTTTTGTCTGTTTGACTAGGGAATGAATTTTTGTTGAAATATATATATATATATATATATATATATATATATATATAATATACCATTGGATGCTAACTTTTTGGTAGAAACACAAACATATCACCGTAGGACATGTCCCTATCATATTGAATAGTAGTGGCACATTTTTAAGCTGGAATCTTCCACCTCTAAGTGAGCATCCTCCCATTTTTTGGTGAGTCATTAGATCATTTTCATTTGGTTCCAGATTTGAGCTCCAAAAAAAAAAAAATTGAAAGGATGGGCTTCTCTCCACTCACACTACTATGATAATTTCTTTTTATGTTTAAATTTTACTCTAAAGGATTTCTATTTTCTTTTTCTAGATGAAAAGGTTTTAGATATAGAAAGAAGCCTTAGATACACAAGGGAGTAAAGAAGGCAGACATAGATCTTGCAACATATATCTCTGGATGAAAATATTTTAGATGTAGATAGAAGCTTTGGATGTACAACAGACATAAATCTTACTACAATCACTGATGGCATGGCTGTTAAGAAGGCAGTACAAAGTGGTAATGTTGAGGATGCAATTGAGAAAGTAAATGACTTAAATCCAGAGGTAGAATGTTTGTTGGTAGTTAGTCCATGATAGCATATATTATGGTCATTGCGGAAGTCTTGAAGCCAGAGAAGCCATTGATTAGGTTTTTTTTTTTTCTAGTGTATGTTTTTGAGGTCCCAATATGCTCTAGCAATTTAAATGTCATGTAAGCAACATAAAGGGTGGGGAAGGGAGGTTCCCCATGTCGTATATATATGTGTTAATTGAGGAGTAGTGCTAATTTTGGAACAACTAACGTTTCTAAATAAGATTTTTACTTGCTTTGTCTTAGTATGACTTTGTTTTTTTATGAGTAAAATATCATTTTCGTCCTTCAAAATTTTTTTGATTGTTAATTGAGTCCTTGATTTGTTTTTTATGTCATTTGAGTTATTAAAAAAAACAATTCGTCTGCTAAATTAGTCATCCATTGACACCAGTCAATGAAAGTGGATAGAAAAATCCACGTAGCTCGTTAAGTGATGATGTGACTGTTAAGTTCCTATGTGGCATATCTTTAGTTAAAAGTAAAATTTATGTGGCACGTCTAACGTGGCCATTAAAAAAAAGTTTTCTCTTTTCCTTCCTCTCTTTCCTTTGTATATTTTCATTTCTTCATCTTGGGATTATCTGCTAAAACAACATGAAATCCCACTTTGATTTCCAACTAGAAAGTGCACCCCAAAACCTTCAAAATGGGACCATAGTTATCTTTTATGCAAGTCCTATAGCTCTCAAGTTTCTCTCTCTCGTCATCCTTCTTGTCCACCTTGACTGCTTCATTTTCACCACCCACGGTGGCACTAGTGATGGAGAAGGACAAGAAAATATCACCCATGGCGGCACTAAGTCCTGCAAAACAATCATCCATTCCGAATGCACATAGAAATCAACGAGTTGTGCATCATAACATCTTTCACACAGCTAAAAGAAAAAAAAAAAAAAAAACACTTTTAAAGCTTCATTAATTTGCCCAACACTAGAGTAAAAGTCAATAAGGGTAGTACTTAGAACCACCAAATCACGTCCCGTTGAGACCACCAAACCATGAACTTGCTTGCCCTATTTCAAAGCTTTCAAAGAAGCACAAGTTTTGAGCACATAACACAAAGTGAACTCACTCAATTAAACTCTCTTCATCCTCATTGCTTTTAAAACACCGAGTGCTTCATGAGGAAGGTCATGCTGTAAATACTTTGAAAGCAAAGCGTTCCAAGTAACTACGTCCTTGTCTTCTATATCTTCAAAGACCCTTATCGAATCACTCACATAGCCATATTTGGAATACATGTCCATAAGAGCAGTTTTGGTCACAGTTCCAGAGTTGGTACCCGTATTGATCATCAAACAATGGACTTGTTTGCCACGGTCAGAACTGGGTAACATAGAATATGCACCCGAGACAAGGGTGAATGTGTAGGCATTAATGTCAAAACGCATGCAATGCATACGACAAAAGGGAGCCCATGCTGAGATAGCATCACATTGACAGAAATACGAGGCAATAAGGGAGTTAAGCATGTAAAGATCACACATGAGCATTTGATAAAACATGTTGTGGGTGTGAACATTGCGACTCTAAAAATTTATAATTCTGGGGGAAAACTGAGGCGGCACTTGATATGAGATTGTCATACAAAAATACCAAGGGATGCTTGTAGGGGAGTGGCAAGGTTGATGGAGTTGGGCGATGACCTCCCGACGGCAACAATAGAAGGGTTGGCAGCATTTTTTGTGGAGAAGATGCAAAAATCCTTCTCTCTCTAGCTTGGTGGTGGTGGTGATGGTGAGGTAGGATTTGGTAAGATGGGTCCAAATCATGGGGATGGTGATGATGGAAGAGATCGTCCTCTTGATGCATGAAGGAAGAGGATAAAAGTTGGAGAGGAAAGAGTGGAAGGCAGAGAGAGAAGGATTTTTTTTAATTGCCACGTTGGCATGCCACATGGATTTTACTCTAAGCTAAAGACATGTCACATAGGAAATTAATACCGACATCATCACTTAACAAGTCACGTGGACTTTTTCATCCACTTTCACTAACTAGTGTTAACATATGATTGATTTGGCCGACAGATTTGATTTTTTAAAAACTAAAATGACACAAAAAATAAATCAAGAATTAAAGTGAAAATCGAAAACTTTTTGAAGGATGAAAATATTATTTTATTTTTTTATTAACTTTATGTCTCACTAAATATTTCTTGATATTTTATTGTATCTCCCCCCTCTTCATATTAAACAAAACTGTGAACAAGATCATTGAAAGAATCCCCACATAAGACATAAGTGATTTGGGTCTTTTGTTTTATTAATCTCTTTTAATCCTTTGATTGCTTTATACATTATGTGAAGCTAACAAGTGTTCCGATTACATGAGAACACTTAGTACACTACGTAAATTTCTTTGATGTAGGAGTCTTTAATAAATCAGTTAAAATAAGTCCTATGTGTTTTTCTGAATTATAAATTACAAAATAATAATTACATTTATTTGCATTAATTCACTACCATAATTGCATTTAAATAAATTTTGTAATATGAAATAATATGAAAACATAATAGGTTGTGTTTGATTGCAGTAATAATGCTTAATAAGTGTATAAATTCCTTAAATCCCTCAATATTAAAAATCAAAGTTGACTTGCTTTTTTATGAATTCAAATTGAATGTAATTATTTCACATTCCAATTGTCTCCCAAAAATATGGAAACTAATCAAAAGTGAAATAATAAATAGAAATCAATCACAATTATTTTGCATTCCAATAAACATGCGAAATTAAAGAAAACTTCAAAGTCAATTGAAAATTTTGAACTATCTATTTTCCAATTTATGAATTTAAATTAATTTCAAATTTCGACTTTCAATTTTAAATAATTCTCCAAATTAATTGCCATTAAGCTAATTTGTTGGCTACAGCTAATGAATCTATTTAGCGTGAAATCTAAACCTGTAATTTCTATGAGCTGTTTTGTACTATAATATCCCTATATAAATTTGTGTTCTTATATATGGACATTACATCACCTATTGCCATCATTTGAATTTTGAATGCTTTTGTCCAGACAAGGCTTTGTATATTCCGCAGTTAATCAAGGTCTGTCATCTTTCTAATTGCTTTTCTTTTCTTACATGGAGAGAGGCTGAAAAATCACTAAAAATTTGAATCAATATTGTCATCTAAATTAAAAATATGAAAATATAATAAAATTTTATTGCATTAAATAATTTCATATTTTAGACTTCCCAATTTATTGCATTAAAAATTTAGATTGTGAGGGAAGAGGGAAATTGAAAATTTATAAAGTTTGAATCAAAATTAATCTAAAACCAATTTAGATGCAATGGTGCAATAGTTTATTTGTCAATTTCTGGAATTTTTTGTGATGCCTATAAAATATTGTTACAATGTGTTTCAATGAACACATGATTTTTTAGCTGTTGGCATATATATGTGATATTAATACAAAAAAAATGAGATTATACTCAGTGGTCAAATGCATGCAAGTTTCTTTCCTTCAAATCTTTTTGAGGATGAGAGTTTAGACTAAAGGCCTACAGGTGTTATAAATCCAGATACTTTTATGTTAATAGAAATTATAACCAAGTGTGAGATTTGAAGTTGCTGATGCTTGATAGGGCATTGCCTTATGCGCTAGAAGATTGGGATGGAATGCCATCCACATTTGAGCCATATGGACTAAATCAATTGTATGCAATGAGACATGGAACTATGGTGAAGGCGCAGGGTATGTTGTTCCCAATTTCTTGCTAGATTGTTTTTCTTCAATTATCTTATTACTTGAAAAACTTCAATTGTCATTGTGTTTTAACTTGGGCACTCAATGATCTTTGTGAATCAAATATAATGATGAGGTTATAGAAGATGGAACCTATATGATAATTGTGGCTGTTGTAATTTAGATTCTTTGCAGTCAATAAGAATGTGAGATTGTTAAAGTATACTACAATGCCATGGGTTTTTACAAAATACTATTTAATAAGCTCACCAAAAAATGCTTGTGACATTGTGGTTAATTCATTGGCAGGTGGATATTTTCTCCACTAATAAAAGAGAGCATGTTAACAGTAAGTATATTCTCAATGTACATGTGATCTTCTGTCTATACTTATTCATTGTTGAGCTTATCTCATTTAATGTATAGCATGTTTTAATAGCCTCTTAATTTTTCAATCTAGAAAACTATTCCTACTGCATTTGCTTTTTACATTGGAAAATTTTGGTTTTTTCCATTGTTGATAATCAAAATGTTGCAATGTAAGTTCCTGATTGCAAGAGATCTCTTTGTTCTTCTTTCCCTTTTGTTGGGGTAGGAGTGTTTGTGTAGAGGATCACTAAAACAAATGAGTAATAATTTATATCTAACATGGATTCATCAGATAAAATGTGGACTGTCTTTTATAGGATAAATGCCTATGATTCTTCTCATTTTCAGTTTTCTCTTTGATGGGTTTTTTTTTTTTTTTTTTTTTTTTTTTTTTTTTTNTTTTTTTGTGGTTGTAAATCTGAGCTCCTTTCATTCTTACAAGCATTGAGATTTGCCATCCAAACATACAGAGAATATAAGTCTTCTCGAGAGGGATTAGTGAAATGAGACATGACAAGGCACTAGTCATAGGTAAATGCTTCCATTCAATATGAGCAAGTTTTTGAGTGGGTGTTCCTTGCTCCACCCTATATTAGCGGAAAGTAGGAAGGAAGATAACTAAGAAGAAAGACTAAAAGAAAAACATTGGATTTACGTATAGTTCACTACCCAAGTTGCATGTGGGGACATGAATGGTTGTAGTTTTTGAGGGATGACAAGGAGGAATGAAATTTGTTCTTAGCTAGGGACAGTCTACCTATTTGGTGTATTTTTACTATTGACCTTTCTCAGTGTTCTCTAATTTTCTTGAGAGTCTACCTCTTTCCAACTTTGGCTTAAGATGAGGATTTTGTTTGTTAGATTAAGATTGATTAATTCAATTGTGATTTATTTTTCATTGTTTTGTTGGAATCAATATGAAAGTTACTTACAGCATTTAAGATGCCGGGGCAAAGTACATTTTGATTATAGAGAAGAAATGTGTTTTATGTTGACTAAGAAATGTGTTCCAGCTTCCTAACAATTAAGCAAAATTAATTATAATATCACAACATTGGAGCATTATCACTATGAGTGTTAGACATATAAAAACATATTTATATCTAATCTGTTTCTTGGTCCAGTGCTAGAGGACAAATAACAATTTTAGCCATTGTGCAAAGTAGTCAGCCACGTGAAATTCTAATATAGTTCTAATGATAAGCCTTCACTTCTTTTATTACAAAATCTTTTTAATGTAGTTCAAAGTTTATCATGTTGTTCTTGATTTATATATTTAATATGTGAAAATTTTCTTACAAGATTTTGTTCATTATTGGGTAAATTTTTTTTTCTTATTTTTTTTTTATATTTAAATGTGTTTGTGTTTTTAAGTGCTCATGGCACTAATTATGTTTTATATTTTAAAATTTATAGATCTTAATCAAATAATTAGGATGTAACATTTATTATAAATAGGAAACGAACCATTATATGTCCCATTTAAAGATAAACATGGATGATAAGTAGATTTTGGGTAGTTAATTCTTAGGAGGGGATGGAATGGTAACCAAATTATTTTATCAACTATTGTGGTTCCCACTTTGTAAAGTTCTAAATGTGTCCTTTGTCAAATTCACAAGTTTATGTATCAATTATGCTATATTCTATCAAGTCAGAATATAAGAGTGAATAATGATATAGAAATTTTTTTGCTCATTTTGTGAATAATGAAGTAGATAATTTTTTCTTATTTTATTTTATCGCCCTCGGGATGTTTCCAATTATTTTGCCAACTAACACATCAAAGGCGAAATGGCTATTTGGAATTTAACCTATGGCCTAAATGACCAAATAGAATGGTAATTTATAACATGTTAAAATTATACCTCACCCAATATAAATAGAAATTTAGAACAAGACTATAATAATTTCATACTTGGACAATGGCGAAGCTAGAACCCGAAGGTCACTAGGGTTAATTATTTATAATAATTTTAATGATTAAATAAAAAAAATCTATACTTAATTTTAAATTATAAATAATAAACTATTGGAGTAAATTAGTTGCATTAAGCAAAACCTAGCAGTTCCAATTCTTCCTTTTGTGCAATATAGAGTTCAACTACTTTATTCTTATAAGAATTTTCTTTTATGAGATTTAATCAAGCTAGAGAATTTAGTAAGTTGACTTTGTTACAGGACTATATATATCCCATATTATAATTACAATTTAAATTTATATATACTTATAATGATAATTTGGATGACACATGGCTACTCTAATTAGGTGTCAATTTCTCTATCATGTTTAAAAATAAATGGGTGGAATGAGTAAAGTTTAGGTAATTGATAATAAGAATTGAATGGAAAAGGGAACGAAAATTAATTTTATAAATTCTTTTGTCCACAGTATGGGATAATCTATCCCCTACCAAAATTCCTCCTCATCCAGTCCAAATAGATAAACATGGGACCTCCATGTGAGAGTATCAAGTGCTTAACTGTACGGGTGTCCCCAAGGGATGGTAAGATTATGGTTTCAAGAAATAAAAATTAAAAACTTTATAAGACATTGAGAAATAATGGGATCATACCATGTATATATACTTCCTAAAATTCTAATAGGATGATAATTTAAATAACTAATGAACAAACTCTAGAAAAGTAATCCTATGAGTTTGCTAACTTGTGTTGCACCCCACCGTTGCCCCCCGCGCATTGGTGCGGGGACTAGGACTAGTAGGAATATTATAAATTGTCATAATCTCTCTCTCTCCTTTTTTTTTTTCTTGGAATATTGAGGGGATATGAAATGAATTGTTTTGGTCATCAAACCTCTTTATCAATCAATAATAGAGATCCTACAGTTACATGAAATTTATATTTGTTGATAGCTACATTTCTACTTTTATAAGGGTAACATCGGGCCAATTATTAATTATTTTTTATCTTAACTAGAAAAAATTAAACATTTTTTATCTTTGTAATATGTTTATATTTACCAAATCCTTCACTTCTTTATCATATTTTCATATCATTAGATTCATTACTCTTTTAGCTTATTATTTATGCGATCCAAAAAAAAAATTCACTTTTTCTTTTTTTGGAACGTCTTGATGTCAATTGAGTTAAATGTTGATCAGCAGTAACCCTCTCACTAATAAATCACAAAGCTTTTGACCCAAAAAAAATAAAATTAATCACAACTTTTTGGACCACCATCAAAGGTTGAGAAAAAATCATCAAATTTTGAATGACTTTCAAAGATTGAAATAATAACTTTCCTGTGAATCAGAAATAAACTTTCAGACTGATTTTTGTTATCTTCTGTTTTATTTTTATTGCTCAAACGCCAACCTTTTAAATATGTGATATGACATGAAACTGTAAATAGTGCTCTACGCTGGGTCCAGTTGCATTCAGTGGTCACGAACTTCCCCAACTTGAGGAGCCAACCCAGAATTTTCAATAACCTCTCAGTGTTTACCCTTTGAGGCATATTGAAACCATCAGATTCATTTGACTAATAATTCTTCTTTTTCCTCGTGAAATCATAGCTAACCAAGAGACAAAAGGGTCCACAGGGATCTGAGTGGGGTTCAGAATGTTATGCACCTTCCTTTTAGTAGCAATGGGTTTTCAGAGTTAGTGCGCATTTGGCAAGATCACTATACACTTTTAGTAACATATCTAGATATCCAAGGGCCAAAAAAATCTGTTATAGATATCACAGTAGTCTATATATTCTTTATTTGGGACACTCAATCAAAGATATTATATTCGATAAATTAATGTTGTTTCTTAGATTTCACAGATAAAAATACAAACGTAATGCACACTTCTGTGAGGTAACCGAATTAATGAGTGTCAAATAGTAAACTAAGATAAATCATAAAAGGGAGCTACTATTTTTGAACTCGATTTTGTTAATGTCATTCAAATATTAATTGACTAATATAGACTAATTTAATGTTAATGTCAATCAAATATTCTATTTAATGTTTAAATATAATATAGACTAATTTACCTTAATTTAATATAATTTTTTTTAATCAATTGTAAAATCTTTCTATATTAATTGAAGGTAATTTAGTCTATATCATATTTAGATATTAAATAAAGTATGACATTAGCCAAATAAAATGTGAAAATAATAGCTTCCATAAAAAAACTATGATAAACCAGAATATTTATGAGGGCGTTAAAAAGTAAAATTGTAGAACAAGAAGAAAAAGATCGCGAGTTAAAATGATTATGCTGTACGAAATCAAGAATATCAAATTCTTTCGAATTCGTAAGAGTCCCAATCGACAAAGAAAAGAATTATGTTTAGTTGGATTTGGTACATTATGCGTTAATCATCTCTTTTAAGGCTATCAGTGACTTAATCAATCATGGCAGAGGCCCAAGTGTTAAATTAATTGATTAATAACTCCGTCTGCAATGTTCAAGTGTCCTAAGAGAATATCCTTTGGTCAAAAGGTTACCCCACAAATCCATGGCTTGATTCTCGTCATAATAACAAAACCACCAATTTAAGTAATGGTAGGCATTAATTAAATTCTCTTAAATTTTTAGTAAAACAATATTCCTTATCCTATATATTAAACAGCTATTAATCACTATATATTCATTTTTTTTATGAGTAAGATTATTTATAATTATTGTATTTATTTTGTTATTTTTTTTTATTTCTCTTCTATCTCTTCATAAGTCTATTTTCTCTATTTAATTAGTTGCACGTGCTTTGCACAGGTTGTAACTAATTGCATAAAATTATTAACCAACGACAAATTAGAGAAGTTAAGAAAATGCTATACAACACAAACAAAGTTCGGAGACTCCAAAAGTTTTTCTCAAGTAAAACAAATCACCCTTAAAATAAATATAGTAGTTTACCTCTTGCAAGTTGCAACTATTTTGATTTGCTAAGGAGATGGAAAAAAACTGATGAAGCAAGACCAATAAAGAGAGGTTCCATGTTGAGAGATGCAGGGGAGAAGGAGAGTGGACTAGCTTAGCTAGCCAACTTATGTCTAGGACACATTGTTCTCCCACCCAATCCCAATCCCAATCCCTGGCCATGCCAATGGTATAACACGGGAGGTGAACTATGATGAATGATACATAGTTACTTCCAATAACTTGGGAATCTAGCTAGTGCCGCCAGACACTTCTCAAGGTCAGACTCAGAAGTTGGGTTCGTACCAGAAACGTCTAATCCGGAATTGGCATAGTGCGCGTAGTTGTGTCGCACTATGAATTGATGAACCAGTGTTTCCCAACGGCAGAGACGATAGTTATAAAAGTGCATGCCAAAAATTTGTTGCATGGAACATGCAAAAACATGTGTACAGTTATCGAAATTGAAAAACAACACTTGGAAGATACCCTTCACAGTTGCTGCCCATTGGAATCTTTAAGGGAGCATAATCATTCAACAATTTACAATTACATTTTTACCATTTCGATATTTGAATTATAAAATTCATCAGTGATTTGCACCACCACGCCTCTACCGTCAAGGCCTATATATACCCCTCATACATGCAATATTTTGCAAGCACCACTTCTTCACTTACACCCCCACCCCGCACACATTCCAAGCTCATACTCTATTTTTAGCCTTCTTCAAAATTTCCCACTCTAAATATAATGGCCAATTCAAAACTTGTGTGCATCATTATTCTTGTTCTAACGTTAATGTTTTCTTATGGAATTTCTTCAGCTGTAGGAAGGCCTCTGAAAACAGAGAAGAGAGAGTATGAAGAGCGCGTCACAACATTGGAAAGCAGTGTCAAAGAGATGGCCACAGTTGGAGACAATATCGTCCACTGGTGCCGCCGCAGCTTACAAAATGAGGCCCCTTCTGAGCTGACGACTGGACAAGATTCCCAAAATCCACGTGTTGACGAGGTTGGAAAATGGACCGACGATTTTCGACCAACCACACCAGGTCACAGTCCAGGTGCCGGCCATTCCTACCCACCCGCCAAATCGGATTCAAGTCCTTAATTAATTAGGTGTACACGTTTGGATAATCTCGTTACACTTATATGTGCATGCATGATTGTTATATATAGGGAGTTGCTATTTTTACACCATATTTTACTAATGTTACATTTTATTTAATGTCTAAATATGATATAGACTAAATTATCCTCAATTAATATAAAGTTTTTAATTTTGATTAGAAATTTTTTATTTTAAATGAGGATAAATTAGTTTATATATTATATTGAGACATTAAATAAGANTAATATCTTAGTTGAAGGATCATATATATCCCATAAACATTTGGTTAGTCCTTCTATCTTCTATGTATTCCTTTATGTGTATTTGTAAATCATCTCTCTATTGCTATTTGTAGTAGCATCTATCGTTTCATCTCACTATCTTTTTCTTTCCTCTTCTGTTGATTTGTAAGTATATGATTATGAATAACGATGATGATGTCGTTTTGGTGTAACTTAACCTTGGTCTTTGTTAATATAGTCATGATTATATCTAAAATATATGGGTCAAATATTAGTATAGTCATACTCTGATTGATATTAATATTCAAATATTTGATGACTCTTCTTCTTTCTCCCACCATGTTGTTAAATACAAAATATTAATTCCTGAAAATTACTTGTTAATAATTGAAACAGCATGCATGAAAATGTAAGAAAGGTAATTAATGAGACAAACAAAGAGCAAAAAAAAAATTTTAAAAAAATAAAAAGGAATTTGCTGTTATATTATTTACATTATATATGTAAGCTAGCGATAAAACTGATGGCAGAACTTTATGACAAAGGTTTTTTTTTTTTTTTTTCTTGTAATAAACTCAAATTTGGGTTATTAGAGGACATTGTTATCAATTATTTTTGAAAATAATAAATTATCTCTATAATTATATACCAAAGCCTATGTTGCACGAGTATTGGTACGAGTATCATACTCGGTACAATACGAAACACAAGAATGAAAATTTTTCAAAAAAAGTGAAGTATGGGTTCACCACTTCATAGTTTTTTTTTTAGCAAAAGTTGAAGCCATATAATTACTTCAAAAGTAGTTAGAAAAATTAGCTTCAACTGATAAATCATATTATATTCCTTCAACATCAGTAGAAAATAGAATAGGAGTTGAGTTTGTAAATGATCAAAGCTAATATAAAAGAAAATAATAAGTATAAAATAATATTAAAATAAACATTTTAGCCGTTTTAAAATATACTAAAATTTGTTTTTTTTTTTTATATATAAAAAAACTGAGATAAGTTTCTTCCTCTTGAAGTTTTAAATTTCTGATACGTCTGAAAAATGTTATCCGGTCCAGTCTCCGAAGACCAAACACACGCGGAATAAGTTCATTGGGAAGGGGAGTATGGACTAGGGCCACTGTGCTATTTCATATAAGGGATGGGTGGGCCTATTGTTTCCATAGTATTAGGCCTTCCAAATCTTCTAGACTTAAGACTGGATCTTGTCCAAGGCGATTAATATTGGACATTCAAGCGAAAAAAATATATTAATATTGGACGCCCCACTCACAAGTCACAATTTGATCTCAAAGCACAAGAAAAAAAAAATAAAATTAAACTAGATAATGATAAAAGAAAGAAAAACGAAAATAGGTAGGGCATTAAAAGAAATTCAGAAAAAAGAAAAATTATTGTACAATATAAGTTGTTTGTCATTATAATTTGTTTATCATATTTGTGATCTCTTAAAGATGATAACTAAATAATAACTTACACCAAGAATAATTTTGGAAAAGAAAAAAGTAGGGTATAGAAAAAGATCAAAAAGAAAAAAGGAAAATTATATATATATATAACTCATTCTCCGGATAAAGACTTGAATATTTTAATTTTGAATTTCAATTTCATAATTGCGTCACTTTTGAAACTTATTCCACAATTACAGTAATTTTTAATATTTTTGTGTTCTGGCAATGGAGGAGATAAAGAAAGAGTGAGGCCTACAATAATACCATATAGAGAAATGCAACAATAAATGAGTGATACCATTTGCTAAATGGCACCACTCCATATGTGTTGCATGGGGGACTTTAACTGACCCCATGCAAAAATGGGGTTAAACAACCCTATCCTATGTGGGTCACTCATGTTATAATAAGTGTGTTAATAGTGGGGCCTATACATTTACTCAACCTGTTATAGGCATCAGAATATTTAATATAGTTTTTGACAACAAAATTTTCACTTATAAATCAGCCTCATAGTTAAAAAAACTAAAAAAGTTCTAACTTAATTTTATAAATTTGAAAACTCTCTAATTCAATTTTATGCACTTAGTTTTAGTTGAACTATATTAAGTATTGAATTAAAAAATCTTCAATCTCTAAAACTGTATGACTAATGGGAATAGTTTCAATATTTTTTTTCATGATGCAAAATAGAAATTCTTATTAGTTACTTTTCTTCTACTTGTAAAATAGTTTTACCTCCAAAGATAACGTATGAGAACCATTTTGTTCTAAAAATCATTGTCACATTCTAATTGTCAACCTAAATGATAGTTAAAACCCAAATTAATATGACACTACACTAATAAAGTGATATAATGTAGTGTTATCTAACTTCATTTCATTTGAACCTAATTATTGTGAAAGTGAAAAAAAAAGTTTTATTTTAATTTCATACACTTGAATTGAGTCTTGTTTGAACTTGATTAGTATTAATTGGAGAGAACAAAAAATATAATTTCATATAATTACATTTCAATTGAACTTAATTAGTAAATTTTTTTATTTAAAAAATAACAAATTTATTACACTTGATTAGTGTCAAATTGAAAAAAAAGCCCAAATTAATTTTATGCAATTCTTTTCAATTGAACAAATTGAAAAAGCCCAAATTAATTTTATGCAATTATTTTCAATTGAACATGATTGTGTCAAATTAAGATAGAGAAGTGATAATTTCATGCAATTCATTTCATTTGAACTTAATAAATAAAAATTTAAAAAAAGACCCAATAAGTAGTGGTGATTGATATATTTTTAATTTTTGTGGCAATTTAAGAATATATCATTCATTTTCTTTTTTTTTTTTTAAAAAAAAGAATACATTATTGACATAACAATATTGACTAAATGGTGAATTATATTAGATTAATTAGTACACGTATAATTTTTTTTTAAATTAAAGTGTAAGTATAATCATATAAAGTTAATTTTTAATTTTGTTAGTACTTTCTTTTTCGTCTTAATTTTTAAAATTATTAAGACTTCTTTCAAATGATAAAAATTCACAAAAGAAATTTTTTAAAATTTTTTAAAAGATACAAAGATGAAGCTTCACAAGTTTTAAAAGATATGTGCAAATGAATCTTCTAGTTTGTCTTTTCTCTTAGTTCTATGTCTCCATAAAAATGCGATGAACTCTAACTTTGAATTTCAAAGGTTCGCAATTTTTTGACAAAATCTTCATGTCAATTTGATAAACTATCAAAAGCCACATATATTATTGACAAATGTCACATTTACTAATTTAATGGTTTAACTAAATATATATTGGTTATGTTGATTATGAATTATACAATTTAGAACATTATTAAATTTATGAGAACAAGTTTCCAAGCAAAGCCTCTAAATTTTGGAGAAATTTATTTTTTAAAGAATTCTTATGAAATTAGAAGTATTGTCTAACTAGGGATTTTTATACCTTAGTACCCTAATCTAATCACTATGTGACTTAAATACTACAAAAATTTGTAAGAATTTCTATCTAATGTTATAAAAAAATAATTTTTAAAAAGTATCGGTAATGTCAACTAACCTTTTAGGTGATTTTGAGTTTAAAATGAAAAATAATACATAAAATATTTGCATACGGTGAAAAAAAGATAAAGCTTAAGAATATCCTAACATTTACGTAAATGTTGACACTAATTAATTACAAACTTCATATCTTAATACCTTAGTTATTTAGATGATAAAATTATTGTGGAATATTCATTCAATATAACATGTATCCATCTTTAGTCTTACGTTTATTGTATATTATTCAACTTTAAGTAACAATAAGCGTAGTTTATGTGTGAGAATTTGCAAGTCAATGGAGCCCTAAAATCAAATCACGTAAGGATATTCTTTCTATAGATTATGACAATCTAATTTTACTTAGATCACTTTTATTAGAAGTCATTACTAATTAATTTTGGTACATTTTTTTTATATAAACGTTTCAAATACGTTAAATACTTAAAAGTTAAAACATCTATTTTAATTAAAATTAGTTAATATAAAATTAGAAAAATGGCACATTATCTTATATTTAATGCTTATTAAAAAAAATGGTCATAGAGAATTAGAGATTGAAGATAAACTTTAAAACTTTACTAATTATTAGTGTAAAAAGTTAAAATAAACTTTAAAACTTCACTAATTATAAGTGTAAAAAGTCAATGTTTTAAATATAAACATAACAAAAAGTATTTATCTTGGGAAAACCTTTAAATTTTCATTTTTTACTTATATGAAGAAAATTTTAAATGCATAAACTGAGAAAATAGTTGTCTCCGTACAAAAAAAATAGCTTCTCACTAATAAAAAATATTTAAATATTTATGGTACTTTATTTAAATTAGTGTTTGTAATTTTTTGATTAATGATATATTGTTAATGGTAAAAAGAGAATACCACATTCACATGCAAAAATATCTCCAAAATTATTTGTATTGCCAAAACTAGAAAACTTAGTTTTAGTTATTACACAATTATTCTCACTTTAGGCAATGAAATAGGTGATGTATAGTTCAATAATTAATTTAATGTGCATCAATCACCACTATAGAGAGTACTACACATATATCATTGCTAACCATGTGAAAATCATACACACAAAATGTAAGCCAAAAATTCTGAGAGTATAGTATCATTTTAATGGTGTAAAATTTTGAAAAGTTGAGAAAAAATAATTTTAGACATCCAAAAATTCTCAAAAAAAATTCAGAAGGTAGAATAGGGAGAGCGAAAAAGAACTTGACAAGTTTCATAAAAAAAACTCCCAGCATGTGACTTCCATTTTGTTTTTTCACTATTATACGATCATAATGGGGCTAGCAAAGTGAATAAATAGTAACATCGAGCTCGTCCTTGTCACCTAACTATAACTTAGCTATAGATAATAATATAGTGTATAAAATATGCATGGTTATCAACTTATTTTAAGGACGAAATAAGTTACATTTATTATTTTCCTTAAAAAATTTAAATATAATATATCAACGATTTCGATAATTCATGTTTTCGTTTTATAAAAATAATAATATGAAAAAAGTTTATTTAAAATATATATAACACTAAATTAAATTCTTCCATATATTTGCTGGGTAAAATAGAGATGATACACATCAGTTTCACAACTGATCGTTCTCAGATGAAGAGGAACTCAAATGTGGGAATCAAACATATGCAAATCAAGAAGGACCATCATGCTTCGTCTTCCATTATTAGATTTTTTATGGCACTCAAATTATGAGATATTATTTTGAATATTTAATCATTGATAGTCTTCAGTATATATAAATCATTTGCAGCTATTTCTTCTCGAGTCATTAGATGATTTTACAAAAAATTAAGTTTTCACAAAATTATATATATTTTATATTAATTAAGACTCCTGTACTTATTTGCTTCACAGTTTGTTACTTAATATTTAATATATTGTCAGCATATTAAAATGGTCATGCTTACTGTAGACAGATTACATTTAAAAGCAAAATAACGAAGTAGCATGTATGATAATATTTTTCATATATATATATATATAATATCATTTCAATTTTAGACACATTGTCAAATAATATACATACACTAACAATGTAATAAAAAATTTAAAAATTGAATTAAGCTGAACTGCGTGAATTTAAATGCTGGTTAGTGGGCTCATGAACTTGCAAATTCTACTTGCAAATATGAAGAGTAAGGGAGAGAGTAAGATTTACTCTCTTTAATTTTTTGACTTATTTTTTTACACTATTGTTCTTCACTTATCTTAATCTATTTATTAATGTATATTTTTAAATTTTATCATGCTTAAAATTTTATTTTCAATTGTGAATCTTTATATATAAATTTGAATATAATTCTTTTAAAAAAATTTCATAAATTTGTTTGTGAAAAATATATAAATAGAGAGGAATATCATACTTTGTATATTTTCAACTTTAACATAATTTAATTACTAAAAAAAAGGTTTTAACATAAATTGTTATTTTAAGTGGGGTGCTAACACAATTTTAGTTAAATTAGTGGGTCACATTAATATTGTCACACAAGTTGAGAAATGACCAACTGAACAGGTAATCAAAAATAAATATCCACCATTAGATTTGGCACATAAAACAAGAAATGGTGGTGACTGTGCCACCTAGAATGAGGTTATATAACCTTATATTTTTGCCTGGGATAAATTAAAGTCCATTGTTAAAAAAATTTCTAATAAATGAATTTTTATAAAAAAAAATAATTCCTAATTCCTTCGGTTTCTCAATAAGATTTCTAGAAAATTTGAAAATTATGCTTTTGCTAAACGTGGCCAAAGATTTTCTTTTAGATTGTCGGCTTTCTAAATTGCGTTATCTACAGGCAAACTCCATTTGACACAAACTCTATGTTCTTATCCGTCAAACTCTTTCACTGAAGCCAATTTTATGGAAATCAAATGCTGCAGCTTACTTGATAGCAAAGAATGCATGGCTGAGAATGTGTCAATGGATTGCGATTTGGGTCATTGTATCTCCTCCTCTGTGGTCCACCTTTTAACAAAGATGGCCCAAAAGAACCCACCTTGCTGTTACCATGTTCATACAAGGAATTCGTTTGGCTTTCCTAAAAATTAATGCCGTGCTTGATTTTTCTTTATTTTTCATAAAATATCAATACTAATACATTAACTCATGTCATGGGGCCAAATAAATCAAGCTTTCATGTCAAATTCTGATTTTATGTTTCATATAAACTAATTCATAATATACTACATGCAGCACCAAAGCAACTTCGATTTTTCAAGCATCCTCTGAAGTCTACTTGTGAAAGAAAAAAAGCGGTTGAAAAAAGACAAAAAAACTTGTGATGCTTACCGCACCATGGCTCCAAGTTCAGCGTCGTAATCCATCGCCCAAACTCCGTGCCATAGCAACCTTGACTTATTTGTTTAATTGCATGAGAAAGAGCACCCTCTCTAGGACGTTATCTAAGCACGAGCACATTTTTCAATACTTTTGACTTCCTTTGGTGATGGACTAGACCAGTTTCAAGAGCAAAACCTTTGATGACTCTAACTATGCTTAATTTACTATGATGGACAACCTTAAAGATGAAAAACTGCCATAACTAAATTATTAACTGCTTTCAAGGCCAAAAGAAAGTGAAATTATTACCTGCCTTCTCGGATAATGTCCGAGCTTGGAATGGTAACTGATACACCATTAGAATTAACATTGAACATAATTTCATCTATGGTGGGGTGAGCATTGAAGGGAAAATTAGTAGCAGTTCCGGACCACATTGCTGCTGATTTTATTTTTCCAAGCAAACTCGTTTCCATACTATCCCCATCTGAATCATTGCCTTCAATTCCCTCCTCCAGCATTTTCACAATCTGCCTCATTGTTGGTCTAACACTAGGATCTGAATTTGCACATAACAATCCCAAATGAAGCAATTTCTCAACTTCTTCTATGCTGTATCCTCCTTTGGCCTTCAACCGCTGATCAAGAGCACAATGCAATTCACCAATCTCCATTAGGGACAGTACCCACTCAATTAGCCCTGCCTTACCTTCTTCAATGGGTCTTCTCCCGCATACCACTTCTAAAACCAGTATTCCAAAGCCAAACACATCAGACAGAGTTGAGACTCTTCCTGTTTTAACCACTTCAGGAGCTAAGTATCCTACTGTTCCTATTACTCTTGTTGTGCTGGCTACTTGCCCATGATGATCATGCATTCGAGCTAATCCGAAATCCCCCAACCTAGCATTCATATCCTTATCAAGTAGCACATTGCTTGCTTTGATATCCCTATGCAACACCTTAACTTCCCAACCCTCATGCAGATAGAGAATTCCAGAAGCTACATTCTTTAAAACTTGAATTCTCTCTTCCCAACTAAGCATCTTTCTCTCATCACACTCAAAAATCCTTTTGTCCAAACTTCCATTATCCATATAATCATAGACTAATATCAAACTTCCCTTCTCTTTCTTGCACCAACCTCTCAACCCAACTAAATTTCTGTGTTGCATTCTGCCTAGGCTTGAAAGCTCAGCCAGAAATCCTCTCATCCCTTCCTCTGCTTCTTGAGGAATTTTCTTGACTGCAACTTCTTCTCCCTGCAAAACCCCTTTATATACCTTCCCATTCCCTCCAATCGCAACCACATTCTCTTCTGAGAACCCTCTTGTTGCCGCATCAATCTCTTGGTAACTAATCCTATGGGGCCAGTAATCCAACTCCCACTCTTCAATTTCTTCCTCTGTCTTACCTTTCCCACTCCATAGAATGAAAAACACCACAGAACCACAACCAATGACTAAGATACAAACAATACTGACTCCTATGACTAGAGCTGGTGATCCAGAAAAGAACTCTTTCTGAACCACAAATGATGGCAAATTGTTCGTCACCAAAGCATCACCAATGGAAAATTTTGAATTACTAAAACTCCAAGCCAGAATTCTAACACTATCTATCATTATCCCTGTTGCTGCAGAAAACCCAACATACATTTCATCTAAAAGTACTTCAGAAAGATTAACAGTCATGCTAATCAGAGGCCTTTGAGGCTTTTTTTTTCCTGCCAGAGCCATTGTGACATTAAACTGTGAATCCATAAACTCAATCCATGCCTGATAATTTTTTCCATTTTTTAACTGCAGTTTCTTAAATTCATTATCATCTTTTCCATCCCAATACCCCGCCTCATGTGAAGCTGAGGAAGTAAGGGAGTTTATATCAATACCGACATGATTGTCATTGATATCCATGAATTCTTCACTTCTAAATATATCAAACTCAACTCCTAAAACATGGCTGTGAGGATTACCTTGATTGGAGAAGTTTAACAGACCCATATACTGACCTGTTGCGATTGTGCCATTTATGCCCCTATACGGTGAGAACAAGAAAGCAAATCCATGAGCAGTAGTAAAGCCTTTAATGGGGGCTATAGAGAAAATAAAGGAGGTTGCAAAAGAGAAAAGGGTGGAAGAGTTAGCCTGTTTGATGGGTATTTTTTGAGGGTAGAACGCACGGCCTAGGGAGAAGAAACTGTGATTGGTGAGAGACAGAATGGAAGACTCATTAGTGGCATCACCATAGAGGTTAATATTAGTGGAGTTAAAGTTTGTATTGTATACAAATTCAGTAGCTGACACTGAGCAGAGAGTGTTTGCAGGGTGAAAGAGGATGGCAAGATAGAGGAGAGTAAGTGGAGACATTAGGAAGGGCTTGCGAATAGATGAGATGGTTTTCCACATTGCCTGCTGCCTATGTCTGTGTTTCTTCTTTGCTTTATTAGCCTTTCTAAGAAGGAGGAAAACTATGTGCCCACCTAGTCAAGTCATTGCAAGTCATGAGTCATCAATGGACAAATCATTTCGTAATTCGTATTTAAGGTCCCAAATTTGGAAATGAAACGCCGCTTAGATTGACTCAAGTGTACACCCCTTTTCTTTCAAAAAAAGAGAAAAAGTATGCAAGAGTAACTAGAATCTCAAGTCTTATCTACTTACAGAGACGGTTTAATGGATATCTGTGCAGATCTCAAACTTGATTCCTTGTGAATACTTCTCGTTATTTGTTTAGGTTTTGTTTATTGCAAGGAGAAAAGATGTAAACTTGTTGAAATTTCGTGCAGTTCTTGATTCCTCTGCTGTTTTTGTGTTTCTCTTGTTGACTCTTATTGCACCGTCTTGTGGCATGCGGATGTTTTTTACATAGATGGAGCTAATGCGTCTAGCAGGGGGTTCCATAATAATATCATTCTTTGCTACACATTTATATCATTAATTTATTTTTATTTTTTTTATAAAAACAGAATCTTTAACAAAAAAAATTTAAAAAGAATCATGTAGATGTATTTATTGTCTAACAAAATAGCTCTACTAATTTTAAAATTATTGTCATCGAACTTAGCTTCAAAAATTTATAGAAAGAATGAAATGATACCACATACCATAAAAATTAACTTGATGGGCTTAATGAGCGTTAGAATTAGCCAAAAAAAAATAAAAATCAAAGAGAAGTCTGAGATTTTGTGTTAAGAAAAAAACAGAGAAGTGCATACACTATGAATGAAGTTTTTGTGTTTTGATTTCTGAGAACAGTAGCTGAGACTCTCTGGTTGGTAGCAATGATGAAGGGAAAAATTGTCACCTTCCATCTGAGACAAAGTCAGAGTGTGATTGTAGGGCGGGATAAGAGCCAGTTATAGAAGCTGTGGTATAAAATTTGGACTGCAAAATTTCGTCAAATAGGATAATTTCTAGGAGTTTAGGTGGTACTCCTAGACCACATTGCTGCTGAATTTATTCTCTCAAGCAAGCTCACATTAACACAGTTTTCATTGGAATCGTCGTCTGTAATTTCCCCCTCCAACACTTTCACTAGGCATAAACAAGGTTTATCAGTGTTTCGAGATATGGTGGTGGATGAGGGAATACAACCCGACGAAAAAACTGCGGGATCAGTTTTATCAGGGTGTGCTCACATGGGCTCTCTTGGATTGTTGGCTGGAAAATCAATTCACGGTTTCATTGTGAAAAATGAATGGCAATTGAATGTGGAATTAGGTACTGTTCTGGTCAACATGTGTGGATTCTTGAGAAATGCTTCTCAGGTTTTTGCATTGATACAAGAAAGAAATGTCCTCACTTGGTCGGCACTGATTTGTGGCTCAGCCCAACAAGGCTATAGTAAACATGCATTAACTATATTTGAGAAGATGCGGATAGAAGGAATCAAACCCAATGAGCTGACTTTCACGGGGGTTCTCAGTGCTTGTGTTCACACTGGGCTTGTCAAAGAGGGACACAAGTATTTCAACATGATTGAAGAGTATTATGGCCTGAAACCAACAATTTCAACATTATGGATGCATGGTTGATTTGCTTGGAAGAGCAGGGATGCTGGAGGAATCTTATGAGATTATCAAAACGATGAAACTTGAACCAAACGTTGTTGTCTGGGGTGCCTTCTTGTCGGCTTGTAGGGAGCACAAGCAATTTGGGAAGGCTGAGAGGGTGATCGAGCAGGTCTTGAGGATGGTAAAACCAGAGAATAATGGAGGAGTTTATACCCTTATTTGTAATTTGTATGTTTTGGGTGAAAAGTGGGAAGAGGCTGAAAGGTTGAGGAAATTGATGCTTGTTGAAAATGTGAGAAAGGTCAGGGGCTCTAGTTTTGTGAGAAGTGGATTAAGAGTGTGTTTGGACGAAGAAATCAAGAAATATCAGAGAATTGTAAATACAAAATATTGAAACGCAGCAATCTAAATATCAAAATTTATTAAATAATCTGTTTGGACACTCTCAGTCTCTCACTCTTCTCTCTGTCTACTGAACGACCAGATATAACAAATGCCACCATTTTCAACATTCAATTTCTTATTTGTCTGTTGGCTTCCCCTCACCGTCGCACATCAGTGCCATCATCATCGAAGCAAAGGATGTCTCTGTTTCAACCTCCACAGGAGCTTGAAGATTCAAAATCTACTTATCTCATTAACTGTTGGACAGTGTTAAAAATGTTCACTTGGAGTAGGTTTAGGCATCGTTTTGAAATTAGGATTTGTTTGTGGTCAGGTTTATAATTTCATCTTTTATTTGTGGCCAATATGTAATTAAGATATAAACCAACTATCCCATTACCATTTCACCTTCTACTATTCACATAGCAAATCAAAGCTTGCCATGTGTACAGTCAATTTGGGGTACTTGTGCCACTTGTAGCAACTAGTCGTATCCTGTCTCTCCTCACTCATATTTTGTCATGTTCATGTACATAACGATTGTTGAAAAGATAGGGTATTCTGGTTTAGTTAGGAACTTGAGGCTTTTGTTTATGCATATGCCCTTCTGCTATCCTCAATATGCTAAATAAAGGTAAATTGCTGTCTCTAATCTCATGAGCCCTCTATCTAATTTACTTCTTTTTTTTGCTAAAGGCCTTGTATTTTATTAGACAAACGCCTGATACCCACCAAATTAATGATGTGGTAGGTATTGACTATTAATGCCTCACGCTTTTAGGTAGATTCCCAACAGCCCCAACAATCTTTTCCTCTGAGGGGTATTACTTGAAAATCTATTTTAGAACCTTTTTGGAGAAAAACAAAGGTTGAGAGAAATCAAGAATATTCTCACACATTCTACAACGTTTTATCTCCCTGACATCATACTGCAATTATTCTAGAAGCTATAGAAAGCTCAAGGCTGATTTTGATCTCATAACTTTATCCGAATTTTTGGTTCTTCCACATAAACAATGTTTAATTGTTGGAAAATTTTCTAACAAATGAATTTTTATAAAACAAAAAAAATTCCTAGTTCCTTCGGTTTCTCAATAAGATTTCTAGAAAATTTGAAAATTATGCTTTTGCTAAACGTGGCCAAAGATTTTCTTTTAGATTGTCAGCTTTCTAAATTGCGTTATCTACAGGCAAACTCCATTTGACACAAACTCTACGTTCTTATCCGTCAAACTCTTTCACTGAAGCCAATTTTATGGAAATCAAATGCTGCAGCTTACTTGATAGCAAAGAATGCATGGCTGAGAATGTGTCAATGGATTGCGATTTGGGTCATTGTATCTCCTCCTCTGTGGTCCACCTTTTAACAAAGATGGCCCAAAAGAACCCACCTTGCTGTTACCATGTTCATACAAGGAATTCGTTTGGCTTTCCTAAAAATTAATGCCGTGCTTGATTTTTCTTTATTTTTCATAAAATATCAATACTAATACATTAACTC
This sequence comes from Cercis canadensis, assembly GCA_003255065.1. Lineage (NCBI taxonomy): Eukaryota > Viridiplantae > Streptophyta > Magnoliopsida > Fabales > Fabaceae > Cercis > Cercis canadensis. Next base: position 2,660,020 of record QAOA01001066.1, read on the forward strand.
ATGTCATGGGGTCAAATAAATCAAGCTTTCATGTCAAATTCTGATTTTATGTTTCATATAAACTAATTCATAATATACTACATGCAGCACCAAAGCAACTTTGATTTTTCAAGCATCCTCTGAAGTCTACTTGTGAAAGAAAAAAAGAGGTTGAAAAAAGACAAAAACTTGTGATGCTTACCGCACCATGGCTCCAAGTTCAGCGTCGTAATCCATCGCCCAAACTCCGTGCCATAGCAACCTTGACTTATTTGTTTAATTGCATGAGAAAGAGCCCTCTCTAGGACGTTATCTAAGCACGAGCACATTTTTCAATACTTCGACTTCCTTTGGTGATAGACTAAACCAGTTTCAAGAGCAAAACCTTTGATAACTCTAACCATGCTTAATTTACTATGATGGACAACCTTAAAGATGAAAAACTGCCATAACTAAGTTATTAACTGCCTTCAAGGCCAAAAGAAAGTGAAATTATTACCTGCCTTCTCGGATAACGTCCGAGCTTGGAATGGTAACTGATACATTATTAGAATTAACATTGAACATAATTTCATCTATGGTGGGGTGAGCATTGAAGGGAAAAGTAGTAGCAGTTCCGGACCACATTGCTGCTGATTTTATTTTTCCAAGCAAACTCGTTTCCATACTGTCCCCATCTGAATCATTGCCTTCAATTTCCTCCTCCAGCATTTTCACAATCTGCCTCATTGTTGGTCTAACACTAGGATCTGAATTTGCACATAACAATCCCAAATGAAGCAATTTCTCAACTTCTTCTATGATGTATCCTCCTTTAGCCTTCAACCGCTGATCAAGAGCACAATGCAATTCACCACTCTCCATTAGGGACAGTACCCACTCAATTAGCCCTGCCTTACCTTCTTCAATGGGTCTTCTCCCGCAGATCACTTCTAAAACCAGTATTCCAAAGCCAAACACATCAGATAGAGTTGAGACTCTTCCTGTTTTAACCACTTCAGGAGCTAAGTATCCTACTGTTCCTATTACTCTTGTTGTGTTGGCAATTTGCCCATGATGATCATGCATTCGAGCTAATCCGAAATCCCCCAACCTAGCATTCAGATCTTTATCAAGTAGCACATTGCTTGCTTTGATATCCCTATGCAACACCTTAACTTCCCAACCCTCATGCAGATAGAGAATTCCAGAAGCTACATTCTTTAAAACTTGAATTCTCTCTTCCCAACTAAGCATCTTTCTCTCATCACACTCAAAAATCCTTTTGTCCAAACTTCCATTCTCCATATAATCATAGACTAATATCAAGCTTCCCTTCTCTTTCTTGCACCAACCTCTCAACCCAACTAAATTTCTGTGTTGCATTCTGCCTAGGCTTGAAAGCTCAGCCAGAAACCCTCTCATCCCATCCTCTGCTTCTTGAGGAATTTTCTTGACTGCAACTTCTTCTCCCTGCAAAACCCCTTTATATACCTTCCCATTCCCTCCAATCGCAACCACATTCTCTTCTGAGAACCCTCTTGTTGCCGCATCAATCTCTTGGTAACTAATCCTATGGGGCCAGTAATCCAACTCCCACTCTTCAATTTCTTCCTCCGTCTTACCTTTCCCACTCCATAGAATGAAAAACACCACAGAACCACAACCAATGACTAAGATACAAACAATACTGACTCCTATGACTAGAGCTGTTGATCCAGAAAAGAACTCTTTCTGAACCACAAATGATGGCAAATTGTTCGTCACCAAAGCATCACCAATGGAAAATTTTGAATTACTAAAACTCCAAGCCAGAATTCTAACACTGTCTATCATTATCCCTGTTGCTGCAGAAAACCCAACATACATTTCATCTAAGAGTACTCCAGAAAGATTAACAGTCATGCTAATCAGAGGCCTTTGAGGCTTTTTTTTTCCTGCCAGAGCCATTGTGATATTAAACTGTGAATCCATAAACTCAATCCATGCCTGATAATTTTTTCCATTGTTTAACTGCAGTTTCTTAAATTCATTATCATCTTTTCCATCCCAATACCCCACCTCATGTGAAGCTGAGGAAGTAAGGGAGTTTATATTAATACCAACATGATTGTCATTGATATCCATGAATTCTTCATTTCTAAATATATCAAACTCAACTCCTAAAACATGGTTGTGAGGATTACCTTGATTGGAAAAGTTTAACAGACCCATATACTGACCTGCTGCGATCGTGCCATTTATGCACCTATACGGTGAGAACAAGAAAGCAAATCCATGAGCAGTAATAAAGCCTTTAACGGGGGCTATAGAGAAAATGAAGGAGGTTGCAAAAGAGAAAAGGGTGGAAGAGTTAGCCTGTTTGATGGGTATTTTTTGAGGGTAGAAAGCACGGCCTAGGGAGAAGAAACTGTGATTGGTGAGAGACAGAATGGAAGACTCAATAGTGGCATCACCATAGAGGTTGATATTAGTGGAGTTAAAGTTTGTATTGTACACAAACTCAGTAGCTGACACTGAACAGAGAGTGTTTGCAGAGTGAAAGAGGATGGCAAGATAGAGGAGAGTAAGTGGAGACATTAGGAAGGACTTGCGAATAGATGAGATGGTTTTCCACATTGCCTGCTGCCTATGTCTGTGTTTCTTCTTTGCTTTATTAGCCTTCCTAAGAAGGAGGAAAACTATATGCCCACCTAGTCAAGTCATTGCAAGTCACGAGTCATCAATGGACAAATCATTTCGTAATTCGTATTTATGGTCCCAAATTTGGAAATGAAACACCGCTTAGATTTGACTCAAGTGTACACCCCTTTTCTTTCAAAAAAAGAAAAAAAAGTATGCAAGAGTAACTAGAATCTCAAGTCTTATCTACTTACAGAGACGGTTTAATGGATATCTGTGCAGATCTCAAACTTGATTCCTTGTGAATACTTCTTGTTATTTGTTTAGGTTTTGTTTATTGCAAGGAGAAAAGATGTAAACTTGTTGAAATTTCGTGCAGTTCTTGATTCTTCTGCTGTTTCTGTGTTTCTCTTGTTGACTCTTATTGCACCGTCTTGTGGCATGCGGATGTTTTTTACATAGATGGGGCTAATGCGTCTAGCAGGGGGTTCCATAATAATATCATTCTTTGCTACACATGTATATCATTAATTTTTTTAATTTTTTTTTTTTATAAAAACTGAATCTTTAACAAAAAAAAATTAAAAAAGAATCATGTAGATGTATTTTCGCTGTGAATTAATTGTCTAACAAAATAGCTCTACTAATTTTAAAATTATTGTCAACGAACTTAGCTTCAAAAATTTATAGAAAGAATGAAATAATACCACATACCATAAAAATTATCTTGATGGGCTTAATGAGCGTTAGAATTAGCCAAAAAAAAAAAAGAAGATCAAAGAGAAGTCTGAGATTTTGTGTTAAGAAAAAAACAGAGAAGTGCATACACTATGAATGAAGTTTTTGTGTTTTGATTTCTGAGAACAGTGGCTGAGACTCTCTTTGGTTGGTAGCAATGATGAAGGGAAAAGTTGTCACCTTCCATCTGAGACAAAGTCAGAGTGTGATTGTAGGGCGGGATAAGAGCCAGTTATAGAAGTTGTGGTATAAAATTTGGACTGCAAAATTTCGTCAAAAGTAAGATAATTTCTAGGAGTAGAAGTGGTACTCCTAGACCACATTGCTGCTGAATTTATTCTCTCAAGCAAGCTCACATTAACACAGTTTTCATTGGAATCGTCGTCTGTAATTTCCCCCTCCAACACTTTCACTACCTTCCTCATTGATGGCCTAACACTAGGTTCTGAACTTGCACACCACAAACCCAAATGAAGCACTCTCTCAACTTCCTCAATGGCATACCCACCTTGAGCCTTTAAACGCTCATCAAGAGCAATATGCAATTTGCCACTCTCCATTAGGCACAGTACCCATTCAAGCAATGCTGGCTCATCTGCTACAATGGGTCTTCGCCCACAAACCACTTCTAAAACCAATATCCCAAAACTGTAGACATCAGTTGCAGTTGAAGGTCGCCCAATTCGAACTAGTTCCGGCGCCATGTACCCCAGAGTCCCAATTACTCTAGTGTCAGCCAAGTGGTCTTGATGATGCAATTTGGCTAGCCCAAAATCCCCCAATCTTGCATTCATGTCCTTATCAAGTAACACATTCCCTGCTTTGATGTCTCTATGCAGGACCTCAACTTCCCAACTTTCATGAAGGTATAAAATTCCATAAGCTACGTTTTTTAGAACTCTGATTCTTTCTTCCCAGTTCAGCAGCATGCTCTCTTCACACTCAAAAATCCTCTTGTCCAAGCTCCCATTGTCCATATAATCATAAACCAGCATCAAGCTTTCTCTTTTCCTTTTACACCAACCTCTGAATCCCACTATATTTTTGTGTTTCATTCTGCCTAGGCTTGAAATCTCAGCCAGAAAATCTTTCAACCCATGCTGAGTTTCATGAGGGATTCTCTTGATTGCAACTTCGACTCCTTGCAGAACTCCTTTATAGACTCTCCCACTTGTTCCTACCCCAATCAAGTTCTCTTCAGAGAACCCCCTTGTTGCTGCACTAATCTCTTGGTAGCTTATCCTATGTGGCCAATACTCCAATTCCCAACCTTCAAATTCTTCTTTCTCCTTTTCCTCTTCCTTTGTGAGCAAACTCGAAAGTACCCAAATGCAACAGCTGGTGACAAACAGAGCACTAACCGAGACACCTACAATAAATCCATTTGATGTAAAAAACATAACCTTTGGCTGCACATATGAAGGCAAATTTTCTGTCAACAAAGCATCACCAATTGAAAAGTTGGAATTGCTAAAACTCCAAGCAAAAATTCTGCACATGTCCACCAGTCTCCCTGTTGCTCCAGAAAAGCCAACATACATTTCATTTAACAAAACCTCAGAAAGGTTAATATGCCTACTAATCAAAGGCTTCTGAGGCTTCCTTTTCCCTGCTCGAGCCATAGTAACATTTAGCCGTGAATCCAAAAACTCTATCCAAACTTGATAATTTTCTCCACTACCCAGCACCAACTCCTCTAATTTCTCACTATCTCTTCCACCCCAGAACCCAGCAGGTTCTGAGTACGAGGAAGACAGTGAATTTAAGTCAACACCGACATGATTATCATTTATGTCATCGAATTCTTCGTTTCTGAAAATATCAAATTCAATGCCAAAAACATGGTTTGAAGGATTACCTTCATTGGAGCGATTAAAAAGACCCAAATAATTTGCTGAGGTTGCGCCAGTTATGTTCATTGTGGGTGAGAATATAAAAGCAAAACCATGACCAGAAGGGAATCCTTTACAAGGGGTAATGGAGAAGATGAAGGAGGTTGCAAAGGGAAGAGGGGTGGAAAAGTTTGTTGCTTTCATGGGTATTTTGTAAGGGTAAAAGGCACGACCAATGGAGAAGAAGGTCTTGTTGGTAAGAGTAACAATGGAATTTTGAATGGTTGCAATATTGCCAGAGAGAACGATGTTGCTGGAATTGAAGTCTCTGTTATAGACGATTTCAGTAGCTGACACTGAAATCAGAAGTGTTGTGTTTAGGAAGAGGAAGAAGAAGAAGCTACTACTGTGAGACATTAGCAAAAGAATTAGAGAGTTTCTTTCCAAATGGTATTGCATAAGCATCGTTTCTGCAGCACTTAACAACAAAACCATGCTGATGGTAGTTTACTTTCTCCGAAAAGAAGCACTAGTGACACTGGGAAAGCAAAAAGCTTGCACTGATTCACTGAACGTGATAGAAAATATTAATGTTTTCCGACAAAGGTCCACCGACTGAAGTCAAATGAACTACTACTGGTTAATGAAGGATTTTTTCCCCAACAAAGAGTACGAGGATTGAGCAAATTTTACCTTTGTATTGAAATTATCCAATCTTAATTATAAATTTTATATATCAAAATTGATGTTAATGTGTAATAATCTAAGTATTATATCAGCACATCCTATAATAAATAGATTTATACATTAAAATAATACTATTATTAAGCCATTTAATATGGCTTGGTGATAAGTAGTTTGCAACTTTGCAAAATATCTAAAGTTTATTCCCTATGTGTTATAACCTAAGAAAAACAACCTTACGTTTTCCTGCAATGAATGGCCATCGCAAAGTCCACTTGCCCTCATAAAATTTTTTATGGCTATGAATGAAAGTACTGAAATGCCACTGAGCCGGCATTCCATGCTTGGAGTAATATTAAATTGATAAATTTCCATAGGCGCATTTTAATCAAAGAAAGTGGTGTTAGGTTCTACAACATGAATCATCAAGCAAAAATGTGTATTTTTTAAATTATTTACCTAAAATAGATAGTGTTTTGAAAAGTAAAAAGTTACGCTTTACAAAGTAAAACATATTCTTAATAAACAACTTTATCTTTTAAAACGTGACATTTTTATATTTTATGAGATAAAACATGTTTATTGAAAACACATTTTACTTTGTAAAACGTGACTTATTTTGTTGCGTATGACAAATAATAAATTAATTAAAACTGTTTATTTTAGGTAAATAGTTTAAAAAGTGTCTCTTTTATGTAATTAGTTTACAAAACAGTATTATTCATGTCAATTTGCCAATCAATATTGCTTTAGCAAATGAAAGAGCTTTCTTTTCCATTTTTTTTATTCGGTTAAAAATAACCATCAATCACTGTACTGTAAAAGAATACTGTGTAAGTATCATTACTTCAACTAAGATATTATTCATTCATAGCAAGTATTTTTATGAAAAGATTCTGCTTCCTTTCTACTACACATTTCCCAAATTGTGGAAGCGAATTCAGAAGCAAATAATTTGGGAGTTGGATAAAGATTGTGTCTTTCTAAGAAATTGCTGAGTTAATGACCGAGTGAATGTCTACATTAATCAGTTCTTTATGCAGTATAAAATATCAAAATTTATTAAAAGGACTGAATCAAAGTCCAAAATTTGAATAATCCCATCCCTAATTAATTGGAGAATACCCATTGACCTTTTATTTTTTCTATCCATGTGGGTTAACGTTAAAATATAGAGAAGATTAGAATTGTCAAGCTTTACTTAGGAAGAATAATAGTACAGAAAAGATTCAACCTTCCTAGTTAATTAATATCTATGTTCTCTGTTGTTAACAACCATCATTTTGTTAGAGTCTATTTTAACTTGCAACCATCATTTTTTACCCAAGGATATGGTATCCGTGATGAAATCAAAACATAGTTAATTAGAATTCAAGGCAGCTATATATATACCACCAAATGCTTCTGTTACCACTAAACCAGTGCTTGATAACAGAAGAATTATTGCAAAAATATGCAGTGTGGTCACAAAACACAAGTATATTGTTCTTTGTTTCTGGATAGTATCACAAACACAGAACAAGTCCAATAACCAAATTGCACCTTACAGAAGTTGAATCACATTAAATTATCAGATACTCATTTGGTACCTCAAAGCGCAGCAGGTTTCTGATCTCAAGTAAGCAATGTAAAAGAAGCAGATATGGAACAGAGAAACTCATGAATTATCTTCCAGAACAAGGAAATAACATTCTCACCAGCTGCATCTCAATTGATATTATATGTAAAAACAAGCATGAATCTTGCAAATGAAGATTGAAGGGTACTGCTATGTACATAAAATATGAGAAAATCTCAAACCACGTAAAAAGAATGCCACGTTCTTACAATTCAATACATGCAGATAAAAAGAATTGATAATATTTATCAAGATTGGCAACTAACTACACTAATAAGAGTTACAAAAATTCATAAAGAGTGTCCATTTTGGAACAGTGGCATGAACTCGTTGTCAAATAATTTACTAGAAAACTCATCGGCCCTCTAGGATATTTAGAGTTACAGAATAGTTGTGGGACTGGAAAAGTTCCTCCATTGTAGGGTAAGTTCTGTTACTATAGTTCCCAGCATATCCAGAAGAAGTAGCTGCTGAATTTATTTTGTCAAGCAAGTTCATATCCATATTCTCTCCTTCCAGCACCTTCACAACCTGTTTCATAGTTGGCCTAGCAGCAGGGTTAGGATGAGTACACGACAGACCAAGATGAAGAACCCTCTCAATTTCATTAGTGCTACATTCACCTCTCCCTTTCAACCGTTCATCAAGAGCAGAACATAATTCTCCTCTCTCCATTAACCTCCATACCCAACCAACCAAGCCTGGCTTATCTTCTTCAGTTGGTCTTCGCCCACACACTACTTCCAAAACCAACACCCCAAAACTGAATATATCAGTATGAGTTGAGGCTCTCCCAGCTCGAACAAATTCAGGTGCCATGTACCCAACAGTCCCAATTACTTTAGTGGTATTAGCCATCTGCTCGTGATGGTACGTCCGGGCTAGTCCAAAATCCCCCAACCTGGCATTCATATCTTTATCAAGTAACACGTTGCTTGCCTTAATGTCTCTATGCAAGACCTTAATCTCCCAACCCTCATGCAAATACAATATTCCATGAGCCACATCCTTCAAAACTCTAATTCTTTCCTTCCATTTCAAAGTTGTGTTCTCGTCACAATCAAATATCTTTTTATCTAAGCTTCCATTCTCCATATAATCATAAACCAGAATTAAACTTCCTCTCTCTTTCTTACACCAACCTCTCAATGGCACCACATTCCTATGCTTCAGTCTGCCTAAACTTGAAATCTCAGATAAAAACTCTCTCATCCCATGCTCACTTTCATAAGGAATTCTCTTTACGGCAACTTCTACTCCTTGTAAAACCCCTTTATAGACCTTTCCATTCCCTCCAAACCCAATTACATTCTGGTTTGAAAATCCTTTTGTTGCAGCATAAATGTCTTCATACTCAATACGGTGTGGCCAATAGTCTAATTCCCAATCTTCAATTTCTCCCTCCCCTGCTTTGCTCCTTTTCCTTTTAGACAAAACTACAAACACCATCGCAGCACAGCAGATGACAAAGAAAGCACCTAGACTGACTCCTATAATAAAACCTTTTGATCCCAAAACCGACCCTTTTGAGGGCACAAAAGAAGGCAAATTTGAAGTCAGTAAAGCATCACCAATGGAGAAATTCGTATTACTGAAGCTCCAAGCCAAAATTCTATGAGTCTGCACCAGTGTCCCCGTTGCCCCAGTAAATCCTACATACATTTCATCCAAAAGAACCGATGAAAGATTAACAAGCTCACTAATCAAAGGTCTCTGAGGCCTTTTCTGACCTGCACGAGCCATCGTCACATTAATTGTCGAATCTAAATAGTCAATCCAAACTTGATAGTTCACCCCATTATTAAGGTCCAAATCTTCAAACTTTTGATCATCTTTCCCACCCCAGAAACCCGCAGTGTGAGAAGCAACAGAAGTAAGCGAATTTATGTCGACACCCACATGATTATCATCGATATCACCGAATTGTTCATTCGGAAACATATCAAATTCAATGCCAAAGACATGGTTGCTGGAATTACCATTATTGGTTCGGTTGAAGAGACCCAGATGCTCAGAAGAGGTCACCCCGTTTATACCTGTAACAGGTGTGAATAAGAAGACGAAGCCATGGCCAGTGAGGAGGTCTTGGAAGGGGGCAATGGAGAAAATGAAAGAGGTTGAGAATGGTAAAGGAGAGGAAGAGTTGGAAGCTTTTGTGGGTATTTTAGATGGGTAAAGAGCACGGCCAATAGAGCGGACGCTGGCGTTGGTGATGGTGAGAATAGAAGATTCAATGGTGGCGTTGCCAAATAATTGAATGTTGGTGGAGTTGAAGTCGGTGTTGTAGATGAACTCCGTAGCTGAAACTGAGCTAAGAAGCTGAAAATTAGCGATGAAGAAGAGAAACAAGGTTAGGGAAGACATTGAAGGCGGCGAAGACAGTGAAACAGTTCAATGGAAACGGTTTCCAAGGATAATTCATCACAAGTACAAGAGATTTTACGAAAATTATGTAGAATGTAACGTAACCTTGATGGACAGAGATCACAATATAATAATCTTACTAGTGGGTTCCACTTCAATCTTTTATGTGGACAATAAGCAATTTCAGTTTGACAATAGTTGCTTTCCCCAAGAGCAAGATAATATCTGAATTCTCTCGGTCTTCGATTCTACAGTCAAATATTATTAATAAGCCGTTGCAATATTTTCCTACGTTTTTTCTACGGTCGTTCCTTTACTGAGACAGTTGGAAATTCTTCTCTCTTCTTTATTGTCTTTTTGTTGAAAAGTCTTAACAGAGGGTTAGGTTGACCAAATATAATTTCATTATGCATCCAATATAACCTAATATTTATTTTTGGTGAAAATTTAGCTCAAAATATGGAATTTGTCTTTCTTTAATAAAATAATTGAGTTGAAAAGTTTAAGACAGTAATTTTCTTGAATTAGTTGTACGTGTCCTCTTAAAAAAAAAAGTTGTAAAGAAGGTTAAAAACGACATTTTCTGTGCCATTGACTATTCTGAATTGGACAAAAACAATTAGAAGATTCGACAGCCAAGTAGCCGACATCTACATTCCTAGTATACACAGCGGACCATTGATCCAATATTATAATTTTATAATTTATTTACATATTTATAATAATTTTAAATTTATTTATCTAAATATTATATTTTTAAAAAATAAAAAAAAAATTTAAAAAAATTATTTATCTAAATAATATATATTTCAAAAAATAAAAAAATTTTAAAAAAAAATTTCTATGAAGTTGGCCACATCAAACACCTAGTGTGTTAACTGGTGTGTCTCTACTAAACACACTATTTGACACATGATGTGTCCCATTTAAGTTACATGTTTGATAGTTTGATTTGTGCTTATCTCCCGAAAATCAAAAAGAAGCTTTTATTATTTCTTTTTTCTCTTGTAATTTCAAATCAAAATGTACGTCTGACTCCCTTAAGCATGTTTGACTTTTTTACGATGCAAATAGAGACACATCATATGTCAGACCCCGTGTTAAGAAAGGTTGATTTCATAAAATTTATTTTTTAAAAAATATATTATTAAAGTAAATAAGTTTAAAATTATTATAAATATATAAATAAATTATAATATTATAATATTGGGTAAATCAGCCAACACATAGCTACAAAAATAGTTGTTCACCAGCTATTAAATAAAAAATAGGTGTTCAAACATTATTCTATCGTATAAATTACACCCCTTACCAACAAGCACCAGTGGTCTAGTGGTAGAATAGTACCCTGCCACGGTACAGACCCGGGTTCGATTCCCGGCTGGTGCATACTCTTGCGGGGATAGCTCAGTTGGGAGAGCGTCAGACTGAAGATCTGAAGGTCGCGTGTTCGATCCACGCTCACCGCATTTCCTTTTCCTTTTTCTTTGTCGGGTTCATTTTCTCTCCCCTTTCAGAGTCCTTTCTGGGTGTGTTATCTCGCCCTTGTCTTAAATTCATTAACTTTCTCCCTTTTACAGAGTCCTTTATGAGTTTGATCTCTTTCTCTTGTCTTAAATCCGTTTCCTTTTCTTTCTAGAGTCCTTTGTGTGTTTGATTTCTGGCCCTCGTCTTAATTTTGTTCCTTTTTCTACATGCCTTTCGGGGTTTGATTTCTCACCCTTTCCTTAAATTCATTTCCTTTTGGAAAGTCCGTTGTTCGTGCAAATAGGTCCATACTACGCTTGTGTCGCATGGAACATAATGGCATGCTTTTAGTATCGGTTCCACTTAGTGGGGAAAGGATTGGCTTCACTCTCTGTTTTCACTAACTGTCGAAGTAACTCAGTATTATCAATGGGGTCATTAAGTTACCATGCAATGTCACAAGTCATGAATTTTTCTAAATTGGTATTTTTGTTGCGTTTGTTTACGGAGATATATTGAGTTCATCTCAGTGAACAATTTATCCAGCTGATCTCGCATAAACCCATCTGTGTTAAAGGATGATTGCTTAAAAGACCATTAATTGAAGCACCAGTAACTTTGTTCAAAATATCTTTATAGTGGGTATGAATGAATGACTGGGATCATTGCCATTGCATGTGACTTATGTGTAACATGTCATGCTTCTTTGGGTAGGGCTTTTGCTTATATTAGATACTTAAAGAGTTTCCACTACTATTTTGAAGGCTTCTAATGTATCACCATTATTTGATTAGTAGTTAACTTGTAGTCTTTTTGGCTATTTATTGCTAGTGGGTATTGTAATGATTAGTTTGAGATAATTTCGGGTTTGAAAGTCCCTGAAGGTGCTGAGATTTGGGTTATGGAGTTCTGAAATCAAGCCTGCTGGGATCAATGTTAAGACTTTTGCAGTTATTATGGAGGACTTTTTTGGTAGGTTTATGCGCTATCTGAGAATGGATGTAGTTAAGACAGATGCTATTTAACATGGTTATACATAAGTAATATGAAAAGTTCTGTTCAAGTCTTTGAAAACATAGTACTGACGGTGCTTTACCTTGGCAATATCCTTCAATGTCATTTATGATGTGAACAAGGTTTGGTGCTGTAACCTTAAAATGAAGCATGATCATGGGACCATAAAGTCAACTGACATATTGTGAATGAATTGGCTGTTGATCAAGTTGCATTATGTTATTCTTGCTGCTTCCTTAATCAGTGTCTTTTTTTAGTCATTTGCAGTTCTCATGGGCGTTTCCTATCTGTTTATTTGATGCCTGATGATCTTAGCTTTATACCTCATTATTCGTAGTGTATGAATATTATATCTTTATTTTAAACTTCAACTTGTTCAGTAAACTACCAACATAGCTTCAGTCATTTATGTGTATGTCAATGATGTTTCTTTTCTTGCATCAACAACATTAAATGAAGCCTTCAATTCGATCAGAGAAAATAACCAATTTTGTAATCTTCTAATGGCTGAAACCCTGGTTTTGTGTATCATATTTGGAAAAATATTTGTAGATCCTGTTTGCTTTTCACCTCCTCTTCTGTTTCTATGTTGTAGGGATGACAATAACACGTGAAGGAAAGATAAATTCCAGAAACTTCCTAACTTAATTGTAGCTTATTATATTGGAGTGTGGATAAGTGAACTGTTTCTTCATTTTGATCTGCTTTCTTGGATACAGCTTCTCATGTTACATGCCATTATTTCTAGAACTCATATCTGCTATGAAATAGGTTTATTCCCTATTCTTGAGGCTTCTTCAACCTAATTTATGTCAGTGCTTTGCTCTGGGGCTATCAGAGAACCATTGCATAATTCCATCTATAGGTGGGAAATGAGCTGGGCCAAATTGGTCCGGTTTTATTTGGGCCAGCAAATTATTGGCCCACCTCAGCTCTACACAAGCAACAGGCCTAAACGGGTCAGTTCACTTTTTTTTTTTAATTTATTTTAATTTGTAATTAGGTTAAAATCTAACAAAGGTTTAAGTTTTTTTCTTTAGTGATTTTAGTTAAAATACTAATGAATCTAATTAAACAAAACAAAATATGTATAAAGTAATAAATAAAATTAAAATAAAAAATCAAAGACGTATAAAAAAATGCATGTAAGTGTAAATTTAAAATAAAGATGTATAAGTAACTAAAAAAATTATAATAGTACATACTTTAAAGCTTAAAGTTAAAAAACACATACTAATATGACTTTTCTTAAAAATAAAAAATAAAAATAAAGAAAGGACCGGTTTGACCCGGCCCAGCCCAAACCTAAATGGGCCACATGCAGGGCCAAATTGGTTTAGTTCTATTCGGACTAAGATATTTAAAACTCAGCCATACTTTTTTTCCGGCCAAAAGGGGGCAGTTTATTGGACTTGTAAGATTTCCCCACCTCTAATTCCATATATGCGATCTTTCCACCCAAATTTGTTTATTATATCATTTTAGTTGTTCTTTTCATATTGAGATGCTTTAGTGCTTGGTGTTTGTTGTTATGCTTCTTGTCGCTTAATACTAAGATTTATGCAAACCATGCCATCTGCACAGAATCTAAATGTATAATGTGAACTGTGTTATAAATTATATAAACTTTTGCTTGAAAATTACAATTCATTTCTACGTACTAAAGTTGTCTCTGTTATCCATTTGGTGAAGAGTGAAGCTTCTACCATGCCTAATGAATTCAAAGCAGTGTTCTGACAGTATAATTCAGCATTCCTATTACTCTCTTGTCTGAAAAAGTTAAGTTCTTTACGAATTAAATTCAAATTGAATTTGAGAATATTAAATTTCATATTAATTTAGAGATCATTTACATTTGCGTATGGTTTCCCATGATAAGTTGCTTTCTCAACTATGTATATGTATATAATTCATTTTGGTAAATAGCTTTGGTCTACTTGCTGAATTTTAAATTATAAAGTTAAATGTATATGGTTATTTGCCAAGTTGGTGGACCCTATCAAACTTTGCTATCATGCACTAGTTTATTTGATCCTACATTTTCACTTTTCCTGTTCTTTTATCTTTACTACTATAATAAAATGAATCTGTTCTTATCTCTTCTCCATAGGTTTTCACCTAACATGAAACCTTGTTGGATGCCTTATAGATCAACTTGCTGGTCATAAAGTTGATGATGGCTGAAAATTTTGTATTGTACTTGCTGTTGCCATTTCACCAGCTTCATTGGTGGTGATATCCTAGAAGATGGGTCTTCCACAAGCATATCAGTAGAAAAAACAACAGGAAAGGTGAAAAGGAGATGCAAAAGAAAAGTGAAAAGCAATCACTTTGTTCCTCATCAACTAATATTATAAATGATATTAAGGATTCAATCTATTTAGATTAGCTATGCTTGGAGATTTCCCTGTGTCATCAAAATTTTTATGACATATCCCATACCATGTGGATATGTTATATATATCTCTCTGGTTAACCTTTTGAATGGCAAGTTGGATGATGCATGTCCCTTGGGAAGGCTCGTGAGTCCAGGGTGTTTCTCATTTCTTTTTGTAAAAAAAGGGGAAAATAGTTCTCTAGTCTTCTCTTGTTCTGGCAGTGAATATCTTAATCAGTGATTAGTAATACAAAACCCATTTGGTGGCTTTCTTAAAAGTCGAAATCAATAGCTCTTTTGCACCAAGATTTGTCGTTTGTGAGTTTAGATGTATGACCTTTTTATTTTGTTTTTGAAGCAAGTTGGAAGAAAACGAATCTATTCTCCCCATATTTCCAACTTAGAAAGAGAAAGTTGATTATATATATGTGTGTGCACCTAATGTTAGCAGTAGAGTAAGATTGGCATCTAGAATAGCTGCATTTATGTTAGCGTGTTACTTGCAAGAACCAAATGAATAGGTGAGAGCTACTGCCATCTTAATCCATGTGATTAATACACAGAAAGCTATAATTAAGAGTAGTGAAAAGTGGGAAGCTGATGAATGATGATAATGACGTTTTGGGTTAAGAAATTTTTGAAGGCGGTGTGAGAGGGGTAAAAATATGAACCATGATTTATGAGGGTTGTGTTGGATTGCTTAGTTCCATGAACTATAAACAAAATTAACTTGTATAGCATTGTTGGGAGCGAGAAGATCGAAGTTGTTCTAACTTTCAAATGAAATTAGTCTCATATTTATTTAGGTAAAGTGATGATACTCGTTGTATTAACAACAAAAAATTAAAATGTATAAGATCGTTGTGATTGTGAGAAACCAAAAATGTGAATTGGAAGGCAAACTATGACTCTTGTGATTGTGACAAGCCAAAAATATGAAAATTAAATGAGAAATTATCATACATAAACTACAACAAGAATTACATATTGAACTAGTCTAGTTAAATTTAATCCGATGAAGGAGTGAAGTCAGCAGAGATAATTGCAAACATTTGAAATCAATTGTGTCTTCATCAACCTAATAGTATACATGAAAAAATTAAGAAAAGAGAAAAGTGTAGGGTAAAAGTTAAAAGCATTCCAATATTATATGACATAGTTGTACTAGTAAGTAATAACATCGTTTTTTTTTGGGGGGCGAGGCGGCGGAGCAAGGTAACAACGAACATCCATCAAAATCACGGTGCCAATTTTCCAATCTTAATATACATCACACTTTTTTTTTCTACAATTCTCAACTGCTATTTTTTGCACTTTTTTCATTTAATTAAACTCTTTCGTTTTCCTTGTATATATCGATAAAAATGTTACAGTATAATATCAATATAAAAAGAAATCATTATCATTACTTCTAGACAATATTTATGAAAATTATAATGCAACTTGTTTACTTATGCATCTTTTTCTTACACGGTAACAGCAATTTTATGCTGTCTTCTTAAGACTGAATATTTCAGTTTTTGTTTTTTCTTTTCTACCGAACCAACCTTACCCTGTCTGTCACCATCCAGAAAATTAAAAGACTAAACCCATTTTTTAGTCCTTAAAAAATGCAATCACTGACAAATTCGTCTTCCAAAAATTTTCGGTGACAAATTGATTATTAAATTATTATTTCGCTAACAAATTAGTCATCCGGTAAGCAAGATCAGTGAAAAGAAAATGAGGACTTGAAATGAGAAAAAAATGGCTTAAACATAGCTAGACAATATCAGTGAAAGAAATTTAAGAAAAGGGTTTGCAGGGTCCAGAACTTTTCTCATTAAAGTACCAGAGGACTAATTTGTCAAAAGGAATAATAATTCAACACCAATTTGTCACCAAAAATTTTTGGAGGACGAATTTGTCAGTAGCTACATTTTTCAAGGACTAAAAAAAGGGTTTTATTCAAATTAAAAATAAAATAAAATATTCTCATGAGGATTGGATTTTCATCACTTCATCTTCATCATCATCATATTAAAAAATAGACATTCACTTAATTAGTGGTCAATTTGATTAATAAACTCTTATCATCAATCTTAATTAAAATTAAATTTTGTCTTGTTGATTATATTATCATCATCCATTTCTCTACGGATAAGAACCATGATTCAGCATAGCTGCATAGTCTTGGACTTTGGTAATAGAATGTATTGAAATAAAATATTTGTATTCGTATATATATGACATTAAGATTCAACAAATTATATAGCTCCAAATCCGATTCATAGTGATTAGGAATGGTGTGGCATTCTGTTCGTAATAGCAATTGAATTAATTTTAAATTTATATTATTATTTTTTTGATTGAAAATTTTATATTATTAATCATTTATATTATATTAAACACAATACAAAAAGCCAATAAGAGTTTGTTCAATTGGTAAAAATTGAATTATTTTACTTATAAGGACTAGGTTCAAATCTCACTACTAGCAGTGTCTTTTTAGTAAATAATATGTAAGTATCACTATAAGCTCTTGCTGAGGCCTGTGACATACCATTTTCTTGGAAAAGAGTAGTCTCCTCTCACCTTAAACTTTTCTCTACTAAAAAAAAAACAATACAAAAACTTTAATTGAAATTCAAGTAATGGACTTCATTTTTTTCATTTGCTTGTAATATACTTTTTTTATGTGAATTCATGTAACATACTATTTTCCTTTATTATAAGAGCATTCTGGATTCTGGTATATCAATCAAACCAAAAGGTTCATTGACAAGTTATTTAGTAGACTTTGTAACATAACCAGTGAACCACCACGCTTTCAAGCCAAAAATAATTGGCTCCCCATTCAAATGACAAAAATATCCCTGTTTTTCTCATAGTGAAAACTTATGTGCTAATATAATACTGTGGGGGATATTTTGGTCTAGAGAAAATTCCACCAAACCACCGTTTGGCATATGGTATTATACTATATGGACTATGCTAATCATTCCCAGGTTTACCCAGAAACCGGCACAGTGATGGAATATGGCAAGTTGCCAACAACCAAAGACGGTTTTGCGCAGACATTAGGTCCCACACACTTTGGATAAGCCCTTCCATCAACATCACCAGGTAACGCCACGTTGCAGGTACATGGTCCATTACTCCAAATTTTCCACTTAACTATTGATCACACGGTTTTGATTCATCATTCGCAGCAGTGGCCCCCATCAACCTCGCCACTTTCCAATTATATAATCATTGAGCAATTTAAAACATTTATCTCATGGCCAAACAATTTTTTTTATCTAAAAATAGTATTATTTAAACAAAAAGTGCGTCCCATGGACAAAATAAACTGAAAGTGTGTCTGCCTGATAATATTCGAGTATATCCAAATTATTTTTCAGGCTCCGGAATCATCTGTCAAGCTGACATGGAACCCAGCTGTCAAATCTACCATATAACGAGTAGATCCCACTGTTTACCCAGTGATGACGTCTGACGTGTCACATAAGCTCGTAGTGACTTGTAGTGTTCGCGGCGTCACGTACGCCCACCTCGGACATGTGGTTCCCGCACACATCCAGCTCAGCTGTTCTTTTGGTATAAATTGAGGTACCATGTTTACCAGTTAATCACTCACAGCACGAGCTTTAGATCTTTTAGACAAAAGACGAAGTGGGGTGAGGAAAAAGACAAAGAGAAATATGGACAGGCAATTGTCCTGGATTCCGGCTACTGCCCGGAGCTCCGACGAGATAGACCACTACGGCTACTTATTTTCCGATACGGTTTTTGGTTTTTGGGAGGATGTGGTGGTCGCATCGGAAAAATCATCCACCTCCGTTGACTCTCAAGATGATGATGGGGAGGAGGATGACAATTTTTGTTCCGTGGAAGAGAATAAGGCTTTCTGGGAAGAACAAGACCAGCTTCTCGAGGTACAATTTCATATTAATTTTGTGTACAACATATTTTACATGCAAGAATTAATGTGAAAAAACATCTAGTGGCAGCAAAATGGAAAATTCTTGATCTTGAATTTTTTACTTACTTAATAGAGCAGCAGATTGAAAATAAAAATGAGATGCATGTTAATTCCAATTGTCTCTCAACACTCTAAAAGTCAAGTGTGAAATGATTTGCATTTCAAAAGATTTTCTCTTTCCATTTATAGTTGTACCAAGTACCCTCGATTCTTCCATAGTAGGAAGATTACTGATAATTTTTTCTTCTTCTTTCAGTCAACTTTATGCAGGTCTAGCTCAATTGAGACAAATATTCGGCAAGCTACAAAGGAGGCTCTAAGAGAATTAAATATATCAGGGATGCAATATTGCATTTGTCGGCGGCCACCGGTGGCGGCGAAAGGCTGCCGGAATTGCTTGCGGAGAGAAATATGTAATCGGCTGTTGAACCTTGGTTACAATTGTGCCATTTGCAAATCTAAGTGGAGGAGTTCATCAGAAATCCCATCAGGTATTAATTAAAAATAAATCTATGATTCAAATTCCTGTTAAACTGAATAACATGTCACCCGCTCCATGCGCCTATCGCATTAACTTTTTTAAAATGGTTAACTGTTACTTAATTTGTGTCCCCTTTTTTGGTCCTAATTATTTCAGGGGAGCACACTTATTTGGAGGTGATGGATAAATCAAACGCGAAACAAGGAGAAGTAAAAGTGGTAATTGAGTTAAATTTCCGAGGAGAATTTGAGATGGCACGTGCTAATCAAGAATACAACAAGTTAATTAGCAGACTACCCGAAGTATACGTGGGAAAAGCAGAGAGATTAAAAGTGTTAATTAAGATTTTGTGCTCAGCGGCTAAAAAGTGCATGAAGGAGAAGAAAATGCACTTGGGGCCATGGAGGAAACGCAAGTACATGCAAGCTAAGTGGCTTGGCACGTGCGATAGGTCGGCACCGCCACCGCTGCCGACGGGATACTCTGTCCGGCCACCAAAGCCGAAGGCTTCAATGCTCACTTTTGATTTGCTAGAAAACATTCCCAACTTGCATGGTACTGTGGTAGAGGTTGTGTGATGCGAGAAGGAGAAGAATTTTGCCCGCCTTTCTTTAATTTTGTTCATCATAGTATATATATTAGTATTATACTAGCTGCAAACTAGTGCAACGCAGCTTTGTGAAGAGAGAAAAATAAATAAATAAATAAAATAACAGAAGTAAGAGAGCAAATAAAATAGTTATACATAACTTTATTTACAGAGAAATGATTTTATATTAGTTTAATATAGTAATATAATCATATTAAAATGTTGTAGAAAACTTAATAATATTTGGCTTAGTCATTGAAAGGGAAAAAGTTGTATCACTTAATAGTACTTTATAATTAATACAGATAATCCAGAAACCTTGAACATATATTTTATATACTATATATGTGAAGTATTGCATTTCAATGAAAAAGTTAGAGCGACGAACTCCATGCACAACGTTGGCAAAAGATCATTCCAGGCTCCATGCACAACTGATAAAGATAAATAAGAAAGTGCATGATGTATCTTAGGTTATGGACATCTCAAGTCGTGTCCATTTAACAGTTTTTTGTTTTGCTCTATATGGGCTTCTGTTTTGGTCCATTAACATCATATGGTCTATGTCGAACTAGTGTGTGGCCCATATAACGTTTGTTTGAAGAATGCAAAAATATTCTTGAAATTATGGGGAAAAAAAAAAAAAGAGGAAGAAAACATATCCTTGAAAAAGTGTTACAATCTATGTTGCACGGGTATGGGTACAAAATGCCGGTATAACAATTTTTCAAAAAATAGGGTACGGGTACACTACATCACATATATATATATATAAAATAGAATGAACCATGTTAAAATTCTCAAGCATTAAAAAATATCAACCATTAATCCTTAGCAAATAAGTAACAACTAACAAGTATTAAATATTAACCCAAAATACAGATTATCAATCAAAATTCCAACAATACAGACAAGCCACCCATGCATGAAACGGCGTCGTTCCATTTAACGAAGTGACTAGCTTGTGAAACGACGTCGTCCCCAAGTGATCAGCCCCAGCAAGCGTTTGGCATGTGTTTTTTTGACGAAACGGGGCATTTTTTCACAAAACTCCGTGTTTCAAAACAAAAAAATTAAAAAAAAAATGAATTTTTTTTGCGTTTCATGCTCAGGGTATGCGTTTTGCGTTTTGACGTCGTCCCCGAAACGAGTAGGTGCCCAAATTTCATGTTTCAATACTTCTAAGGTTACAATCAAATAAATATTCAATTTTCAAATGGTCATTATGATAATTTGAAAAATATATCAAATTTAATTTTCTCTAATTATTATTATTATTATAGTAGATTTTTAAAGAAAATTAATAATAAAAATTCTTGATAATTATACTAATTTATTGTAATAGTTAATGGCATGCACTCTATTATTTCATAGCATTAATTTGTTTGTTCTCAAATCTCAACTTTTGAGTCAAGAAGTGTATTCATGATCACATGAATTAAAAAAAAAGGGAAGTGTATGTTGTTGCTGAAGTTAGTGTGAGGTCGGCAATATGTTAAAAAGAGAAGAACGGTTAGGGAGAGGTTGGAGCTGGAGCTCCAATACTACATTCGACGCTTAAGTTAGCTTGACCTTGAGAGAGAAAGTGAGAAGAACAAAGAGAGAGAGAGAGAGAGAAGGAATAAGAAGAAACGGTGAGAGTGCTTGAGTTCAGAGTTGAGATGGAGAGTGTATACTTGAAGCAAAGGCATTTTGTCCCTTTTATTGTAACAAGGGCATTTTAGTCCTTTTACTATAACAAGAGTATTTTGATCATTATACTATAACAAAAAATAATGAGTTTACTGGGCATTATTAATATCTATGATATTTTGTTTGTGTCTAAAATACTTCAAATTGTTCTTAACCGATGGAAATCAAACAAAAGCAAGCCAAACACCGTCGTCCTTCATTAGTCAAGTTATGAAAGACCGATATGATGCGCACCCAATTCCAAAAAATGGACAAGAAAATATTGAAATAAAATTACAGGACAAAATGCTAATGTAATCATGCGATTAAACCTTCCCATGCTAAACATGATTTATCTTTTTTCTTCAAGAGTATAATTAAATAATATCCTATGAGGAGATTAAAACTTTCATAAATTAAACCCATTAATCGTCATTTGCAAACCTTATTATGCTCGGTTAATTATTTTCAAACAAAAATGATGGTTAAAGTTGATAAATTTTAGAACAATTGGATGATATATATATTTGGGGTAAAAATGGGAGATTGCTCCCATGTTGGGGATTAGAATTATGACACCTTAAACCAAGCACACTTTTCTCTGCAAATCTCAATCAAATTTTCCATTTAGCAATAATTACCTAGCACCTCTTATTGGCCGCGCCGACCACTTCTATAGTTCTACCCACTCGATCAATATATATTGTTGACTAATTAATTGAAGGTCCTCCAAATTTAGATCTCATATGCATATCAAGTACTAGAATATAGTTTTATTTAACCAAGGCTTGCAAGCCATTCTTTCGAGGAAAATCACTTTCTTTTTATATTATTTTTCACGAAACCTAGTAGTCTTAGTAAACCTTTTATTTAATTTTATTTTGGCTTCTTCTCTTCTCGTTAATCAGCACAAGTGTAGGCTTACAATTGGGAGGCAATAAGCATGAGGGGTAGTGCTATTACATTTTTGACATTTGCATGAGCTTGACGTGCTTACGCTGATGCTTCTCATATCTTTTCTTCACCTTACTGATGATGTGTATTGAAACCGCTAAATTAGAGAGTAAAAAAGATCATATATGATCATAATGGTTGTCATAATCTATAGAAGGAATACTTAAGTGAATTGACTTGCACATAGACTTCAAATTAAGAATGGTTATAAATTTAAATTAATTGGATAGACTTGAATTAAAATATTCAAGTACTATGTGTAATCCACATTGAGAGTATCTTAACTGCAACTCTTTAATCATTCTAAAGTGAGAAAATCTTATTAAAAAATGATGCGAGAGTCTTGGTAGGTTTCCACTATTATATAATACCTCAGCTTAAAAGGCTATTGGTTTGTTAGTAGGTAAACGTCAATCCCATTACATTAGGTAATCAATATCAATTTAGTGGGCATTTTATATCAAATTCATTTTGATGTAAATATAACTCATACCGCGTTAGTCTTGGCATAGAACTGATTATCCAATATTATTACCAATTCTTAATTGGTGTTATTGGGGAGTATGGTATTTATAAAGTAGTTATATATGAGAAAACATTTGAAATTTTGACAATAAACGAGTTTGATCAATGACACAACCAAACTAGGGAAATAGTGGCTTTCTGAACTTATCCTCCAAGTCATGGGTCAATCTATGAAACTGAAGTTGAAGTCTATTCAATAACATAATTATTGATTTCTAAAGAAAACAAAAAACGCATTTAGTTATCTTATTATTAATTAACACCTTGGACGGTTAATTGGACTTTAAAGCAAGAATGCACATAAGTTGAAGTTTAACTTTAAAGGAATAATAATACAACTTCACAAGGTCTACCCTAAACAAAATCACTATTATTATTACTATAGATGTCCCTGTTTAGGGTTCACTATATATATCTCTACCATTTTCCTTGGTTTTCCATATATATTTTAGAAAAACTTGGTCTCTATTCTGTATTAAGTTTTAGTATCGATCGTATGATTTTTTTTGTTTTGTTCTTTATTCATAATCATAATCCAAAGAAATTAAGAAAGAGAAGAGAGGGGCACAAAACAGAAGCTGCAATTTCCAGGTAAGGAGGAGGAATGGTCGCAGGAAGAAGTGGTGACATTGTTGTCTCCTTAACAACTCTATAGAAGAAAGTGGGGGGCTCCATTCCATTCTCATTAATTGGTCAATGTGAATAAAGCCGCAATTTATACAGGGAAAGTGAGATTTTGCCCTGAAAACTGAAGTGAAATGGCTAACAGCCAAACAGGGTGTAGGGACGAAAAGCCGTGTCTCCTTGTGCCACGCACACCTCTGAGGTTCCCACTTCCCAGTAGCGGTCTCTCCGGGAAGTTACTCGACACAAGAACAGGACCAAACACATGTACAAAAAAGTTTTCAAGACAACACCATTTGACTTCGGATTAATACATTACACGTGCGACTGTGGATCTTCCTCTCACTGTCACCTGCGAAACAAAGTGGAAAGAGAGCAACTATAAATTATATTATGTAATTTAGAAAAAAAAGAGGGCTTTTCTGTTTACTATTTGTGGATTAACAACAGCTTGTCACAATAGAATAGTACAAAAATGGTAGAAGTTTTAACTTTGAGCGTAAGTCATCTTGAATATTTAATTAACCATCTCCTTTACAATGTCAAAAGGTGTGTCGGTGAAAAGAGTAAAAAATGGAATAGAATTTAATTTAATTTCCATTTTTGTCCTTTTTTGCTACATGTTGCGTGCGGCTTATGCTCAATGAACTAATTGAAAGAAGTTAAACAAGGGAAGGAGATCTTAATATGCAACCCTGCAAGCAAGACCAGAAGAAGCCGTGGTCGAGAATCATTAAGAACGTGCATGCATGCAGTTCTAATCCAATGTCCAAGTCGTGTGCATGTACTTAGCAAGCTAGCCAGATTCATTGTCTATAACGATATATAAATCTGTAGCTCAAAATAGTATATCTGCAAACATAAATTTAAAGGAGGTAAATATAATTATCTCTTTTTTAGCTAATTTTCCCGTAATATCATTAGTTACTGTACGACTTCCTTTAATATTGTAATTCTCAGTTTGGAACAAAGTCTAATATAGCTGTATTAAAGAATGGCATTTAAAAGAGAAAATTCTATGTAAGCAGAAGCTTCAAGTGCTTTTGAATGACTTAATTTGAGCTGTTTAGGCGGCATATATTAAATAACGTCAAATCTATTGAATATATTGTTATTAGTAATGCGCATGTGAAATTATAAGCATACTAGGCTATGATTTAATTCCTACGGAAGAAAGAAAAAGTGAAGTGCCACTTTGGAGTTTGATAAAACACGGAAAAGGAAAGGAAAGGGCACTAATAGTTAAAGGCACATGTTGATTCGTTGAATAGCTTTCTACTTAGACGGCAGATGACTCAAGTTCCTTAAGTCAACAGGTGACCTCCCCAGAAATGACGTTTTCTCTATGGTCTCATTTTCTCGCTTTTTTCGTCATACTTCACTCACTCTCCTGCGCCTCCCTATATATATATATATATATATACAAAACAAAACAAACAAGCCCCCAGAAAGCTAACAAAACACAATTCACCATCTTCCTTAAATCTTTCTTTTATATGTTGGTCGTAAACTGAGCTTAGAAATTAAGAAACATGGACCAGCTGGCAAGCCAATCTTCTTGTTCCACCAAAGTCGAAAGAAGGATCATTGAAAAAAATAGAAGAAACCAAATGAAGATCCTCTACTCCAAACTCAACTCTCTTCTCCCAAGCTATAACCCCAAGGTCTTTCTCTTACAGTAGTACTATTATATATCATGCATGCATATATTGCAGAAAAACGGTCTTATCTGCTTCTTGAAATGATTAATATTAATTTGGTGTAAATTGATTAATGCAGGAAACGTTGCCACTGCCTGATCAAATAGACGAGGCTATTAGCTACATAAAGAGCTTAGAGACAAAGGTCAAGGTGGCCAAGGAGAAGAAAGAAAGCTTAACTGTCAGGAAAAGGTCACATACTTGTTGTTCCAGTGCTTTTGAAACCATGGGAAACCTAAAATCGCCACAAATTGAGATTCACGAAGTGGGTTCCTCACTTGAGATTGTTCTAATTAGTGGGTTGGACAACCAGTTTATTTTCTATGAAATTATTCGCATACTTCATGAAGAGAACATAAAGGTCGTGAGTGCCAATTCCTCACTTGCTGGAGATTCAATGCTTCACGTTGTGCATGCAGAGGTAAAACTAGTTCTGTTTTTTTTCCCCTTTTTTCTCAAGGATTTCTTTCGTTCAATTTAATTTACAGTGATTTGATTAATATATATTTTGTTCTCTTTGTTTGTGCAGATTGCAGAATCTTTACTTCAATTCGGAGCTACAAAAGTGAGTGAGAGATTGAAAAGTTTTGTGTATGGATCCGCAAGTGATGTGGAAAGTAAGCTGGAGTTGTGGGACTTTGAAATTGGTACTGATACATGGGATTTCTAAATCCTACAATAAGAGCATGGTTTATTCAAAACCTTTGTAAAAAATAAGGCAGAAATTTAAGAGTATGGTGGTGTTCTATTTTTCCCTCCCAAAAACCCCGGTTTCTCTTGTTATCCTTTAAACATCTTATACTGGCTAGTATCTATATAAAATATAGTTAGGGCCAGATTCTGAAAGTATTCTGACCTAACACTATACTATATGCAGAAACTGACAAGATTTCTATTTTGTTTTTGCTAATATTTGTCTTCAATTTAGAACCAAAAACCCAATCTATTAATAATTGTATATTAAACTACAGATAATAATCTATATGCTAAATTAATTTCAACTCTATCACGAAGCTATATATACATATGCTTGGCTCAAAGCACAAGCGCAAGTAACCTACATATATAGATCCTGATCATGATAATAAGTGTCATAAACTTCATCTCAAGAACTCTCAAGGAGAGGTTTTATATATATTACATTTCTAGTAAGAAAATTCAAAGTTGTGGTGCTTGCGGATATAAGGCAGTGTGAAGAAGGAAGAATAAGGTTATACTGATGAGTAGATGGTGTAGTTCATGCTTATAAACACAACCAAAAAAGCCCTTGTTGTTTTACGCCTGATCTCCTGCTTTTCTTGTACGAAGTTTCTCCTTTGGCTTCAAATGTTCAAGGTTGGATTACTTTGTAATAAGCTGAAAGGGTTGAAATTCAAATCTCTAAACATCTTGCACCACATAACATGCATTTTGGCGTCCATTAATAAGAAATATATATATATATATATATTGAAAAAGACATAATTTTAATCACCAATAATTAATTAACTCAACAGGCTACAGCTTTTCATTAGGTGTGTATATTATCCATTATAAACCATGAATATTTAGTAAGAAGATTTTGTTGAAAACATTTCCAATATTGAATGCATAACATTAAAATCCTAGTAAGGTTACTGTAAATTGGTGACCATAGGAATTAGAGCAATATAACAAATCTTATGTTTAGACTTTAATTTGTGAGTGCTATGAATAGTTCATATCGGTGGCTATATCATGGCTAGATTTTAATTACTGTAATTTGATGGATGCTTTAAGACAACCTCTATATATGGCATGTTTGCAGGGTAATGTTGCTTGAGATTTTGAGCTCAATGACTAAAAGGACACACAAGAAGGAGTATGCTTGGTGGCAATTGCAAAGAGGGTAAAATCTTACCTGTTTTGATGGCCTAAATGCAAGGTAAAAATAAAGTATTACATAATTTTCAACCACCTCTCATTTTTCTTATATCAAGCAAATTTAAAATGATTTGCATCTTAAATTTTTTACCTTCTTGTTTTCCACCAAGCGCACCCTTAATGTCTTCAACTGTGGTAGTGAATACTAGGATTCTGGTTTTAGAATGGTTAACATAATATGTTTCTAATTAAAGCATTTTGTTTAATTCATGCATGTTTCTAAAAATCTTTTTGCCAATTAGATTTTTAAAATATATTATATACCTTGCCAATAAACTGCCCATGGAATTTTATAAGACTTCCTGTACGTAGCTAATTGCTTTGCATTTGTTGATTTTTTTAATTAATTTCTGTGCAGTTTTAAGGTAAATTATATTACACTTTATTTTTCCTCTTTGAATGTTAAGAGTGTTTTATATGTCAATTTTGGTCTTTGAACTCTGAAGATCTTTTATCTGTTTTCTCTTTGCAATACGATTCTTTCTGTTTTAAGGTCCATCTTAACTGAAAAGGTATTGAATGTGCTACAATTAAATCATTTTGACAATATATATCTTGTGTGTTTCTTCTTCAAACACCTTGAAAAGTACTTAAAAATGTGTCTATATGTTAAAAACATTATGTAAATCATATTTGTAGCTCTCTATGTCTCCAGTTAAATGCTGTTTCTGGCACTCAATTAACCTATAAAGTTATTTCTTGAATTAAGATTGTTTTTGAGCATGCTTGTAAATGGGAAGGCAGAGTTTGTTGCAACTATAAAAACAATACTCTCTGGTACTTATTACATAGTTACATAGACAATTACTAGTTTTAGTAATTATAGTCCTTAATTTGTTAGATTGTTCAAAAACTTTTCACCTTCCACCTTCTATATATAGAATAGCTGAAGATAATGAATGGTTACTTTTGAGTTTTCCTGCCTTCTTCAACTCTTTCCTACTCCTACTGATAAGTGCTCAGAGCCATGTGTAGTTTGCAACACTGATGCAGCTCATATAATTCTTGACATGGTATGTTTAGTCTTTATAACTCCTTCACCTGCAAATTCTTGACTAGTGTTGGTCCTGTTGGAATTTTCCACGAGAGGAGAATTGGAATAGAATCTGTAGCTAGTTGTTCTGTTTATGTAGATGCACTTGTTGCTGTCACTTGTTTCATGTCCCTCGTTATTTTTCACCTTTCCACTTGACATCTCTTCAAGCAAGCATAACTTCAAACTTGGACCAACATGGCACCTTGAGTTGTTTAATTCCTCAAGGTGTTACTTGCACTATCTATCATTTGACATGGTATAAGAAAATAAACAAGTTGGAGTAGTTGACTCTCTTGGCGTGGGGTGCAAGAGCTTCATCTTGACTAAGCCAATTAAATAGTGATGTCTCTATCCCATTACTACCCCACAACCTTTTGTTTCCCCTTAATCATACATTCCTTCTCAGCTTCTTTCATTCATTTATCCATTAAAAGTGATCAATTTTATTTTTTAAAAACTTTTAACTTTTAACTACTCTTCTTTCATCTAATTAACTCAACAGTGTTACTATAAAAGTTCAATTTTCCTCTAGCTTTACTCTCTGTTCTTCGTTGTCAAAACCAGGCAAAGGTAACATTATGGAAGACAAGGAAACTAGTTTTCCGCAGAAAAATTCATCATTGGAAACTGAAGGAGATGGTAATCTCTTCCCTAGCAGTGGGTATGGAAAGCAAAAGATGAAATCAGAACTTGATGAGTCATCAGACGTTGCTGGTGATACAGGGCATGTTCCCAAACAAGTTCACGAGTTCTATTTTGTCAAGATTTGGTCAACAGCCCCAGATTCATTATCTAAAATCGGAAAAGAGGGTGATCAAAGAAATGAATCGTGAGCATCTTCAAATCACTGAAAAGATCCAAGAGAAACTAGTATGTGAAAACTTATGACAGTCACCGATGGTTTCCATTTTTGGTACTAAGTATAGATGTATGTTTACTTGAGCAATCAATATTGACATGAAACACAACTTTGATGTCAACAAGGTTGTTCTTTTGTGTGACAGTTTGAGGAATGCAATGTGTACTCTTGGTTGAGAAATTTAAAATATTACTATAAAGGCCTCAGAAGCTGTATCAGAGGCCATGGAGAGATGCTAAGTACCTTTCATATGGCTCTTGATGAACTGTGCTTCCCAAACAACAGAAGCAGGAGAGAATCTCATAATTCAGTATTTGCAGGAGAGATTGATAACCATATAAGATCAAGAAATCAATTTATTAATTTATTTGTATTATTCCTACTTTCTAGCATTTTTTGTTTTACAGTTTTAACTTTCTTCCTTCGATTGGTATGTGTAGAAGTTGAATTTCTTGATGCTACATGGGAGTAAAAGTTTGGCTGAGGAAAAGAAAATTTGAGAAAAACAAGCATGAGTCAAAATAGAGATGTTTCTCTGTTTCCATCACTAGAAGCACTTAAAGACAGAGTAATACCTGTTACTTAAGTATAATCTTGGCCCCTTTTTTTCTCTACTCTTAGTTGTTCTCTTGCAATGGTTAAACAGTTAAAGTGCAGTTAATGACATGTATAATAGAGATTGAACAATTCCAACTTCAAAGGGAAATATCCAATGGTAACGCTGCTGTAAAGAAAAGGATTTGGAACAATGCATCCTTGAAAAAAGCTATAAAAGATCAAATGAAGGTAATGTATGTATAATTAACATTGGGTTGAAAATTTCAATTTCTATGATCTTAGATATGTCACCTCATTGATATTTATTGCTGTAGCAGATGCGAGATGACTCTTGTGAGAGGAGAAAAGAAATAATGGCTGTTAGGACCCAAATTAGACATGCTGAGAAAGAAGTAGAGGCCATAAACAAAGTTGTAGATTCTTTAAAGAAGAAATTGGCAGAGAAGTGCAAGAAAAAGGATGAAGCATACCAAACCATTCTTAAATTGAAGAAAATTAATGATCGGCTCAATCTATCTTGCTGCTGTAACTGTACATCTTAGTGGCCAAAAAAAAAGTGAACTAATCTTGAATTAGTGACGTTTTCTTCTGAAATTTGATGCATCAGCAACAAAGATTTGCTATTTTAATGAATTTCAGATTACCCACTATCGCGAATATAGTTCACTCGTGAACAATGTCCGCAAGCTAGTTAAACAGAAAGATACAGCAGCTCTTGATGAATTGTTTCGCAGAGGTTTCTCATATAAACCCTCTCTTGTGTCTTAAGCAATGTGGTATTTCATAATTTAAAGGTATTTCTCTGTTTTTTTTTTTTTGGATTGATTTAATGAGCTAGGTTGACAAATTTATGTTGGCATGGAATGAGAATAAAAGTTTTAGAGAGGAATATGAGAAGAGGGTTCAGCAATTATTTGACAGAAGGCAACTGAGCAGAGACGGACGCATGAGGAACCATGATGATCGAATCGTCATACAGTTCAGAGAGGCAAATATTGTCTTTTGTATTGGTTAGAGCATAAACAAAAGCTAGAAAAACAAAATAAAAAAAGAGTTATGACCTTGTAGGCTTTGACCTATGATTATGTTCAGTGGTAGAAAAGATGATGATTGATAAAAATAGAGATTGTTTGAGTGCAATATTACACTTAAGAAACTTATTTATTAATTTATTATATTTTTAAAATTATTTATTTTGTTATTATATATTTTTTTTAAAAAATAATAATAAAGTGTGAGTCCCACCAAATACATTGTATCTCATGTGGCGCATCCGGTGAAGATACGTCGCATGGGATATAACACGAGACAAATTGGGACATGCTCTAAAAAAAAATTAATACAAAAAAGAATTAAAATTAATTGATACATCTCTTCTCTACTACTCCTTATAGATATAAACAAACAAAAAATAAAAGACGAAACATAAACCATGAATGAACTAATCACTCTTGGGGATTTTCTTAAAATAAGAAAAAGGAATCTTATGTCAATATGAAATAAGGTTGGTCCTATTCAAAGAGATTATGTAAATATTTTATTTTAAAAAGAAAAAATTCGAAAGAATTGAGAGAAATGAGATTCTCATTTCATCAAAGGATTTGTTTCACTAAAATCTCATGATGCCATACTTATTAAACTCAAGAAATTTAAAAGAGGAGTAAAAGAAATTGCTTTTTGTAGGTGTAAAACACATTCTACACTACACCTGTTTAAATGTGTAATATTACAAGTTAGTATATGATATTCATGATGTTGAAATGAAAAACGGGGAGAAAGTAATAAACTAGACAAGTTGACTTTTTCTTGGCGTGGGGTGCAAGAGCTTGACTATGTAGCTACTTAAATAGCCATATGTATACCATTAGTAGTAGTACCCCACAAGTTTTCCTCCTTCTTAGGCTCTTTCATTTTCATTTATCCACTCACAAAGTTCTGACAACTGATTCACTATATCCTGAGGTAACTTTTTTTTACCATCAATTTTTATTTTCATTACTCTTCATTTCATCTAATGAATTCAAGAGTATAATCATAAATTTCAATTTTTTTTAACCCCTGTTTAATTTTCCTCTGGCTTTACCATGTACTTACTCTATTATCTTTATGATCAAAATAAGGCAAAGATAAAATTATGGAGGACAAGGAAACTACTTTGCCGCAGAAAAATTCATCATTGGAAACTGAAGATAACAGGAATCTCTTCCCAAGTAGTGGGTATGGAAAGCAAAAGGTAGAATCAGAAGTTGATGACCTATCACAGATCAATGGTGATTCAGGGCATGCTCCCAAACAAGTTCATCGGTTTTATTTTGTCAAGATTTGGCCAACAGACCCGGATTCAGTATTTAAAATCAAAAAGGCAGCGAGGGTTATTGAAGAAATGAATCATGAACATATTCAAATCACTGAAAAGATCAACGAGAAAATGGTATGTAGGAATTCACAGTCCTCTGTTTTGGTACTAAGTGCATACATGTGTTTCAAATTGAGCTTTCAATATTGCCAAATAAAAGAAAAAAAAACTGTGATGTGAATAAGGTTATTTTGTTGTGTAACAGTGGGAGCTAAAGCAGGTGAATTCTAGATTAAATAATTTAAACTATTACTATGGGGGATTCAGAAGCAGTCTCACCAGCCAAGCTAAGATCCTCAATGCCTTGTCTGCGGTTCTTGATGAACTGCGATTAGGAAACAATGCATGCCAAAGAGGATCAAATTGCTCAGGCTTTGAAGGAGAGCTTGATAGGCATGTAAGGCAAAATGTCAATTAAAGTAGTCTATTTTGATTTGTGTTATTTGCCAACTATATTTTCATCTCATTCTAGTTTTTCTTCCTTTCTATTACAATGAGTAGAAGTTGAATATCTTGATGCTACATGGGAATAAAAGCCTGGCTGAGGAAAAGAAAATCCTGAGAGAAATGAACCTGAGTCAACAGAGAGATGCTGCTCCGTTTTCAGCACTGGAAGGGCTTAGATACACTGTAATTTGAGATTTTCTCATTTATTTTCCTTAATGAATGCTTGAGCATTTTTTGTGTGCATTTTTGCTTATCTTGAAATGTTGAAACAGATCTATAGGAATTATTACGGTTATGGGAATCAATACGAGAAGGTCCTGAGAGAAGTTCAAGAATTTCAACTCCAAAGGGAAAGAGCTACTGGTAATGCTGCTGCAAAGGGAAAGATTTGCAATTCTGCAGGATTAACGAAAGCTATTAAAGACCTAATCAAAGTAAGGATTGTGTTGAAAATAGCATTTTCATGATGTTGTAATTGTCAGCTCACTGATTTTAGTTGTTTATTTTTGATGTAGCTAATAAATCATGATCCC
This sequence comes from Cercis canadensis, assembly GCA_003255065.1. Classification (NCBI taxonomy): domain Eukaryota; kingdom Viridiplantae; phylum Streptophyta; class Magnoliopsida; order Fabales; family Fabaceae; genus Cercis; species Cercis canadensis. The sequence continues at coordinate 2,692,893 of QAOA01001066.1, forward strand.
TTGGAGAAGAGAAAAGAAATGATGGCACTTGGGACCAAGATGAGACATGCTGAGAAAGAAATAGAGGCCATAAACAACGTTATACGTTCGTTACAGAAGAAATTGACAGAGAAGTACCTGAAAAAGGATGAAGCATACCAATCCATTCTTAAAATGAAAAAAATGTATGATATGGAGGTAATGTTATTGATAGTTTGTTTATTTCTGTAAATGAATGTAGTAACTTTGAATGCTCTTAAAATTTGATCTCTTCAATCTTCATCAAACATAAACTTGCAGAAATTTGTTTGATTTGATTTGGCCATTAAATGAATTTCAGATTACGGACTACAACCAATACTGTTGGGTCATGAACAATGTCCACAAGCTGGCTGCAAAGAAGGATATTGTAGAACTTAAACAACTGTCTAGTACACAGGTTTGTCTCTCACATTAGCCCTCTAAACTCTTGACCAATAATTTATAACTCTTTCTTATTTACACAATCAAGTTTCTTTGATGAGTTAGGTTGGCAAATTTATGTTGGAATGGAACGATAATAAAGCTTTTCGAGAGGATTATGAGAAGAGGGTTCTGCAATCACTTGAGAGACGGCAACTAAGCAGAGACAGGTGGATCAAGGAGGGTTTCGGGTTTTGTAATGGTTACAGGCTTACAGCATGAAAATTGAAAGCAAAGCAAGAAAACAGCAAATTCAGCGTCTGTCTCTGTCAATTGCTTATTCTGCATTTTTCATGGAATCTGAAGATGATGTTTTCAATTGATTGGATCAATAAGTGGCCAAAGTGGGAAAAAAAATCAAATTTATCGGTGGTTATTTTGTTGATATTTGATATATTTTTAAATATGATAATTGTATTAAAAAAACCTAAATTTTATTTTTTGGCTTTTTGAGATCCGATCCAATACCCAATATTAGAAACAAGTGAACAACCCTAAAGTTGAGAAAAATCCAATCTTTCGTTATGTTGTTCTCAAAGCCATTGTCGGAAGGGCGCTGTACCGATTAACGAAGCATAAACTTGCGAAAGATCAAATTGTAGAATGCAGTTGCAGAAGGCAAGGAATCAAGAAAGAGGCTCTGTATTCTGCATAGGTGCCGTAGAAAGAGGCAGGGAGAGAGAGAAACGGCGCTGACAGAGGCGGTTCTTACGTTGTCTAGCGATGGTGGTCGAGATTACAATCAGATTAACAATTTACATGCCTTTATCGGCTCAAGTTCGAATTAACGACTCAGAACTAAGCCCTTCACCCCTTTCTGAAATTTTTAAGTTTAATCAACGCCTCTAACTTTCTCTCCTCCCTGAATAGCTTCCTCAGGCTGAGTTCATGGTCATCTTATGGGTATCAATCAAATTCAATTGATAAAACAAATTACACAGAAGAAAGAGAGAGGCATATGAATGAGAAGAGAAGAGCAGAGACGAGACGAATCAGAAAGAACGTAGCGATGATATCTATGATCATATCTCAATAATTGATGATCACCCATCCATTTAATTTACTTTCATCATCTTCGTCTTCTTCTAAATCATTTCAAAACCTAACACAAGAACACAACACAAAACAAACTCAGAATGCTCAGAAACACACACCCACGCCCACCCAAACCCAAAGCATGTAAATATAACAACATCGAGCAGTGACGGCTTTTAAACACCTCAAATTGAAACCCTAGCTGCGATGTTTGACATTTTTTATAGGAGGTGCCTAAAATTACTTTGATTGCCATTGACAAAGTAAACCTATTGGGCCTCACTCTTAAAGGTTTAAGTGGGCTTTGAGATGTTTTTGGGCCTCACCCTCTGCTTACTTTATCGACAAACAGAAAATGTTAGGGGGAATATTATTAAATCAAATCATTATTGTCATTCAGCATAACTCATTTACTTTTAAGATTTCTAATTTGAAGAGAAACGAAAAGGAATAGAGGAAAGATTGCATAATATTTTTCGTTTGGCTCAATGAATTTAAATAAAAAGAAAATATGCAATGTAGAGAATTGAAAACAAAGGAAGGAAAGCATTCCTTTCTCTTCTTTTTTTCTTCATCTAAACTAAGCAAGAACTAAATAAGAACAAAAATAGCAGAATACTAGTATGAGTAAGCTATATATTTCATCCCCTAGTCCCCGTTCCTAGCACAGTTTGTAATGTAGGTGCAGCCACGGTTATAAGGATTAGCCTTCCCAGATATTCTACAACCATAATATGAATGTCCTCGACGCCCGCATGGAACATTGTTTTTCTTGAGAGCACCATAGCTTATGTACCTTCCTGTTTGACCCATGTTTCTTCTACTTATTGAAGACTCATCGCCCATTTCTTTCCCATTCTTACTATCATGGTGTGTGCTCGGAAACTGCTTTGCCTCCCTATACAAAATGGTGTATGTTTCTGATATGGAAACCATGGCCAAGGCTATGGCAAAAAAAAGTATCCAATGCCGATTATTCATCCAATAGCTAGACAAGTAGAGTAGTGAGCTTGCTTCTGGTTTAGAGTGGAGAAAAGACAAGTAGGGAGGTTTTGGTGATTAGAAAAGGTTAAGTGAGGCCCCAACTCTATCTATTTGTATATATCATCTAATATTCTAACTTGATTTATGCATGGTGTAACATGTGTTAAGTAATGACCGTTTCTTCCTCCCTTTTTCCCTCGATGTAAACTACCAAGCTTGAAAATTGCATAGATTGGTTCCACTGTGACATTGAGATCCGTATAACATACATTGAATAAATGGCCAAATTAATAATAGTCAGATTAATTCTTTAAGTTTGTTCTTTATGATACGTGGACAGTAATATGTGGAGATCCTCATTTCTCATGTATGGCAATGCTTAACATTATAATTTATTTTCTTTTTTCCCTTTAGTGAACTTACTATTCTATTTTCTAGGTACAAAAGAAATTGGCATTAACCGGAAAACGTCATTTTGCAGATAATTTATATTCCTTTACTTTTTTTTTTATTGTTAGGGTAATTAATACTGAAAAAAGTAATCCTACAAATTTGTAGAAATACGAGGCATTATGAACAGAAATTAATTTTTATAGTTTTAATAAGCTCAAAATTTTATGGCTACAAGATGAAACCATTTAAGTTAATGTTTGAGATGAAATGATGTGTTTCTTCGGTATTAGAATTAGAAATGATGGGTTACTCTGACTATTAATTAAGAAATCGAAAAAGAGTAATTATTATCAAGTAAATTTAAGCAGATGGATAAACAACAATTACTCATTTAATTGATAAAATATATACCCCGAACTTAAAAACAAAACAAAACAAAACAAAAAAGAACAATTTTCAAACACCCAACCAAATTCTCAAGAAACCAAGGGACGAGTCCAAATCTGCATGGGTTCACTCAATTGTAACTTCCACATAGAAATTAAACCTTAAAAAAAAAAACAAAAAATGAACCATAGCAAACTAAACTACTCCTGCAAAGCCAGTGAAGATCATCAAAATCGCCCCAATGCTAACACTCACAGCCACGTAAACTGAACCACCAACCCTCGTTGAACCAGAATGGTTCGAATTCCCTGAAGGAGACGGAACCGGAGCATTCCAACCGGAAGGCTCCTCACTGGGCTCAGCTGCCGGCGGCTCAGTTTTCGGTGATTCAACTGGGGGACTATGAGCTGGCGGAGATGGAACTGGCGCCGCAGACGGTGGTGCACTCACCGGAGGAGGTGACTGATGCTTGGGCCTCACAGCCATAACAACAACGATCATCTTTTGACCCTTTTGGCAATGGTAAACGTTGCCACTGATAAAATAAAATGGACCCGATTTATCGAGATCGAAACTTGAATCGCCACCGTCCATTTTCATTATGGGATTCTTAGCGTTACAGAAATCGTAGTCCTCCTTCTTCACGACCAAAACCGAATCAGACCCTTTCTTGTACTTGAAATCTGCATGGACCAAAAAAAAAAAAAAAAAAAAAGAAAAAAAAAAAAAAAAGAGCTAAAAAATTAAAAAAAAAAAAAAAAAAAACGTTACAAAATGCAGAAAGAGGGTTCTCGGACTTACAGAGAGTGTCGTTGACTTGAAACCTATTCCTTCGAGCCCAGTGATTGTAGTCTTCTGAAGGCTTCACTACCCAGCCATGTTTGCCACCAACGTGAAACTTGTAAGCTTGAGATGAAGAGCTAAAAGCACACATTGCCATCAACACAAACAAAAGTCCTAGAAATTTGCTGGAACCCATTTTTTTTTTCTTCTCTCAAATTTGGACACAGAAAAGTAACTGGATTAAGGAGCAGCTATAGCTCTTGAAGGGAAAATGAGGGTGAGGGAGATGGGGATGGAGAAGAGGGTGATAGTGAGGAGGGTTATATAGTGTGAAATGAGAGAAGGTGACCGTTGTGTAATATTAATACGACGTGAAAATTGCTTTCACTAGGAAGGCATTGGTTGGAATTGTCATAAAATCCAATGGGCGTTTCGGAAGCGAAAATTATTTCGCTATTTACACGCGGCGGCATGCAAGGGACTCAACGGTATAATCTTTGCGAGGAAGACTGTGTTCAAATTAAGAATCAAAATGCTTTTAATTTTCTTTCCGTTTTAATCCTTTTTTCTTATATTATATATGAATACAATTAAAAAATAAGAGATTGTGAACAACCAAAAAAAAAAAAAAAAAACANNAAAAAAGAAAGGAATTTCTTGGTTACAAAGATATACATACCACAACCAAAAACAATGGAATCTAGGTCGCCAGTAGTCAATGTTAATTACTGTTACTGTTATTAGTCAATAATAAGGTTTCTTGTTTGCCAATAATTGCAGATATGGTAATTAATCAGCTGGTGAAATTAGAAAGAGATTTAATCAAATTTTCTAATAATTAGTAATTATAGAAAAAATAATTAATACAAGATTTTAATTTGTCAGGTGGATAAATATCACAAAACAGGTTGAATTTGAGATAGTTGCAGATATGATAATTAATTAGGTGAAAATAGAAAGAGATTAAACCTTGATTTTGTATGATCAACATATATTTTCAATGAACCAAACCGAAAAATATTAACAGATGTTTATATAGGTAAATATTTAAGTCCCAGTTATGTGGGCAGTTTTTTTTTTCAATTTTTAATTTGTTTAATATAGGAAGAATTTTAATTTATAAAAAATATAAAATATCATTTTAGCATCTCAAGTTCATTATGTTTATCCTTCTTGAAAAAAAAAAATATGTTATTGAAACGTTTTGTTACAAATTTAAATTCTCTAAAAAGATAGGTATATATATATATATATATTTTAGTTAACAATGGGGCAAAACGCCCAACAGGAAACCAGCAAACTAAACAGGCATAGACCTCAGCATGGAAACACCCATGCAGTCTTCCATCAACAACTCCTTCACACAGATGGGAGGCTTGAAGAACTGGGTAACACTGAAGTTACCCTCATGACTCTTACGCGCAAGAGCATCAGCACATCTGTTGCTTTCTCTAAAAGCATTAAGCATGCTTAATGTCTAAATCCCAGTTCTGGTTCTGCATGTTTCTAATTTCCTAAACAAGGTTCAAACATGGATGATGGCTACTGGAACAGTTACGCAGCTAGAAGTTGCATGCAGCATTGGGAGTCAAAAGAGACATATTAGTTCCTCTATATATATATATATATATATATATATATATATATATATATCTTAGTTTGGTTCTTCTAGAATTATTTTAATAATATATTTACATACTGTGATTAATACTATGTGAAAGATAATCATATAGAGTCAAAAGAATACTCAATAGCTTTGGAGAGAGAAATGTCAAATGATAACCACATAAATTAAAAAAAAAATACTCATTTATACTAAGATAAATTGACATTCATTTGGAATCAATTTTGGTCTTTTAAGATCATCATCTCATTTGTGATATTTTTGTTTATAGAAAAATTACTCTCACCTGTGAAGAAAAAAACACTAGCATAATATGAGCTATAAATACATATAACCATATAAATAAAGGATAATCACATATAATTAATTTGCAAAATACACACATAGATTTAAAAGAAAGGAGAAACAAAAATAACCATATAAATAAAAAGAATACACACTTAGGCCCCCTAATTACCGAGGGCAAATCAAACTAAATTAATATGTATAAGAACTCGATCGATGAATTTTTTTACAAATTTTATGACGAAACAATAATTTTTTTCTTTAATATTTAAAAGAAAAAACTAAAGAAATTTTCATTCAAATTTCATGGACACAGGAACGGAATTTGTCAACTCCAATGAATTTGTTTGGCGGTTAACAAGTCTGCTTTTGTTTTCTGGAAGCTACAAAGATCAACAAATCTGCATTGTTTTCTGGAAACATCAATTCCCCTTTGCGCGGAAATCAAAATCGAGCCCTCAAATTTCAGGAACAGTGTCTTCTCTCAACAAAGCTCTTCCCTTCCATGTCACTGCACGCTCTCAAGGAAACTCTCAGACCCTGCACAACCCAATCTTCTGCATCTATAAGTCAAACACAGTCTTCAATTTTCCGTGCTGACCTCGCAATCCCTAGAAAACCCCCAAAATCCTCTGTCACTCAGCAGCTTCGTCGCCTGCAAGACCCACTTTCTGCTCCGCCAATTCAGCCTCACAATTCACATAAACGAGAAAGAGAAAGGGACCAGAAAAGCGGTGAACGTGAGGATGAGGAAGAAGATGAAGAAAAGAAAGAGCCAGAGCTGAAGAGGGCAAGATTTGGTGGACCTAAATTGTCCCAATTTCAGTTTGATCATACAGGACCCTTTGAGCCTCTGCTCTTGTCTTCGAATGGAGAAGTTCCAGTGATACAGGTGATTGAATGTTTTTGAAGCTTCTTCATGCTATTTAATGCCTTATGCTTACCTGTATGAACAAAATGCCTGAATAGACTCATTTAATCTATATTGTTCAGTTAAGTAAATGCATGAACAGACTACTTACATCCCTGGTTAAATTAGCAATTACCTTGAATGGCAGGACAACACAGTGGTATTGATGGAAAATAGGTTGGCCAATTGGATCGAGGGGTTCATTTACATAATTTTGGTGGAAACAAAGAATACCTTATTTTGTTTTCAGGCATTTTATTCATCCTTCAGTTGTTATATCTAGAGAAGCTCATTGTAAGGAACGATTTATCATTTCAGATTCCTGCATCTATCAACTGCAGATTGCTTGAACATCAAAGAGTGGGAGTGAAGTTTTTGTATGGTTTATACAAGAACAACCACGGAGGCATTCTTGGAGATGACATGTGAGTTAAATATAAGACCATTTTTCTTTTGGTGCCCTTTTTTCTTTTGGCTTGGGGAGGTCTATCTTATTGAATTTATAGCCGTTTTTCTTCACACCCGTAACATAATGCCATGTTTATTGAACCTTACGATTCTATTAGAAAAAGATCTATCTTTTTGAGCCCACTCATAATGGAGTGTTTTTTTTTGTTTGGGGGGGGGGGGG